>JAQHUG010000014.1:13885414-13906574 GCA_028555095.1 Dicrostonyx torquatus
CCCTCTCTCACACTTTAGATTACTTTTAATATGTGATACAGTTCAAATAGTATATGTAATTGTAGTTATGTTTTGTATGGAATGTTTTATAGGGAATTGTGACAAAAAAGTCTATATGTGTTTATTTATAGGGCTTTCCTTTGAATATCTAGACATCTGACTACACATGGTTATTTCTAATGCAAATAAAGTAAAAAGAATCTGCAATAGAAACATGAGTTTGAATTCTTTTGTTTCATTAACTTTGACTTTTTTTTTATTCAGGAAATGGCTATTGAGTCCAGGCACACTGGAGGTATGGAGTCATAATGAACAAAGCATGATCTTTGCCCTTTCAAGTCAACTAACCATCGTCCTGTCTTCATTATTCTTCCTAGTCTTGGTACACGAGAGGATAGATCCAGAAAAGATCAACATACATTAGAAGGCATAGAGAACTTGATAGACTCTTTTCTTTGAAATATCGAAATCCCAGTTGCATTGTCAGCCATCCACGTGTCAGGAGTGACTGTGCTATTTGGACGGAATGGACATTGTGGGGGCGTTAGTGATCACCCTTCAAATATTCCACAGAGCGTGAAGTGGATCAGACTCTCACCTGAGTTACCCTTCCTCTTCTCCTTGCCTGACTAGAACCTGCCGACATGGGCTTCACCTGAGTTAATTCTCTCTACATGCCTTCTACATCATTTGTAGGTTAACTCTTAGAGAGGAGGAATCATTGAATGCTATATTTAATAATCACATATGTAATCACACACAGTTAGCATCACAATATGTGACATCACAAATACATGTATCCATAGATGATTCATAGCAGTGCTTTCATCTAATTTTGCTAGTGCTAGAGATTTAAACAGGACATTGAGCATGCTTAGTATGTGTGCTACCACTGAGGAGGGACATCTCCAAGCTGCATGTTTTAAGAATCATTAGCTGTAAAACCACTTATTTCATTGAATAATATTTTACTTAGCACTTGCTATAAGCCATGACCCAGTCTCAGTTCATTTGCCCTCACAGAAGCCTCAAGATCAATATTAGAATATGTCCCTCTATTCTAGAAAAGGGAACAGAAACATAGATGGGTTAAATGGATGGCTTGGTCAGTATCACACAGCTAGTGGACTTGGGGTTCAGTCTTAGTCATCCTGGTTTCTGAGAGTTTTCTTAACACTAACTACCCTGGCATTATTATTCCGTCTGGAATGCTGTGTGTGGAGAATGTGGGTTCTTTGCCCTGATTTCATAATGTAGCCTGCGATATATAGGCAAATCCTGTGCTGTAGATGGATCAAAGCTGATGCACATATAGGTATTTGTGTGAACCTTGACAACATGGGTACAAACATAATGGGGAAAGGAGACTCTCAGGGTTGGGCCCTGGGCCCTTAAAGCACTTAAATGTCTGTTTAGAGGATCACAATCCAGACCGGAAGTGATGGTCATAGAAGATGAGCACTGGGAAGCTAGGGAGAGATAGAGTGTCAGCAAGAGCTGTGTTGTCGGGTGAAGCATGGCCACATGCTTGTCACTGCAGTGTGTCAAGAACACGGATTAGAGAAAGGTTGGCATTGATGAGCTCATCACTACCTAATGCTATAACTGGAGAAGAGAGAATGGGATCTCCTAGAATCCCTTTTAAGGAGGCATAAGTACATGCTTAGTCTTTTTCTTTACACATCCTTCTTATATACTCTATGAACAAATCCAGTGGATTTTAGTGCTGCTTTTCCTCTTTAAGCTTGTTATTTGGCCACAACTCAGCTAATTTTAGTTTAGTATGTTTTACCTTGCAGGCACTTAGAGATATTTTTCAATAAAGGGAAGTCAAAAAATTATGAGCCCCAGGAAAACAATAATTTAAATTTCCTTGGGAGGTACATGAACATAAGAATTAGACTCTAATCCCTGAGCAGGATTGTCTTCCAGGCTTATCATACCAAATGCCAGCTGCGAATCAGAATTTCCAACAGCTGCCCTTTCATAATAACAGTGTTCATTCGTAGTTGGAAGCCTCTGAAGAAATGGACTTGAATATTTTCCTTCAGAGCAGGATCAAGGGAATTAATGGCATCAACATTACTTTTTGCTAATTAAAGCCTGACATACTCTATGCTTGTGCATCTTTCCTGTATGATGTTTTTTGAAGAATATATCCTAAAAAGTGAGATCCCACAAAGATGCCTTAATTATAAAATTTTAATGTAAAAAGTATTTTAGAATGATAATCAAATGTTCAGTAAATTTTGTTGACTATTACCTAGGCAGTAATTGTTTGATAAAGTGAATTTTATTAATCTCAGAGAAAAAACAATTCAAGCTGATTATTTTATTAAGAATAAAATCTTTAATTGTATGGATTAAATTTTTATTTTCATGGGTTTTTCATTTCTTTTTTGTTATTCTATGTATTTTTACACTTATCCATCTTTAAATAATGTTTTTGTTAACTCATAGCTATTTAAGAAATGCAATCGTTTAATAGAAATACCAGATGCTTTTCAAATAAATAATGAACCATGATTTATTTTCTCATTAATAGGAAATAACCATCTCTTTTGATAACTGTACCCTTTATTAAGGTCTACATATGTAGAATTGGGTAGATATGCAGTGGGGATGTAACTGTAATCAACAATACATGTACAGAAATGGAAAAATCATCCATAGTTAAAATCTGCACATGGTTAAGTAAAAAATAAGGTATTGAAATTCTGTAAGGTTGAGGTGTACACCTTTAATCCCAGCACTTGGGAGGCAGAGCCAGACAGATCTCTGTGAGTTTGAGGCCAGCCTGGTATACAGAGCTAGTTCCAGGACAGCCAGGATTACACAGAGAAACCCTGTCTTGAAAAATCAAAAGCAAGACCAAAATTTAATAGTTTATTCTGGTATATTTTAATGTTTGCCATGTTTACTTCTTGTTATGTTGCCTAATATATAAAGAGCCGCTCTAGTTGGCGGTTTGAGCCTAGGAGACTGGAGCCTAAAACCGAGACATACTGAAGTCTAGGGCAGTAGCCAGCTTTATTCAGAGCATCAGACAGTTGACGTTCTGAGGGCTAAGCAAGGTCATGAGTAAAGTTCACATGAGTTTAGGCTGTATACAGTCACAAGGGCAACCCTTTGCTTGGAAATATTTTTGAGGAACAAAGGCTGATGTGTAATCTGTAGCAAAGCCACTCCTACTTCACACACCTGGGAGAGGCACATTCCAGAACTCGCCACGTCATGAAGGAACAGAGGTTGCAGACTCTTGTCTTCTTTACTTGGAGTTTTCCCATAAGCTCTCAGAAGTCTCCCACATCTTCATTCTGGACTGTTTTCTGACACAGTTGTACAAACAAGAGTGCTTGCTGACCTAATTAATGTGAACTTTTTGAATTAGGCTATCAACATTTTATTTACAAAGTATCCATCTATTAAAGCACCATCAAACTGTATCAGAACATAGCTTTTAAAGCTTTTATAGGAGTAATATTTATATTAATTGTAAGAATTAATAGATTTGATTATGATATAGCTAGAAAAGCGTTTCCTATTTTACTTTTTAAATTATTTTCCAGCCCAGTTGTTACTAGGTTGAGTCCTAAGTAAATTCTGAAACTTAACTTATACAATTAAAGAATGCATATTTTTCACAGCTGAGATGGAATTCATGTTGTGATTTGATGGCCGGAACAAATGTGGTCACCTCCTGTAAGAAAGTTAGGATGAATCTGTAAAACGATTCTTGCACCTATGGCTCCGGGAACATTGTGGAATAATCAGGAAGAAAGACTGTACGAGTCAGAGGATCAAGCAATTTCCTGTGAGTTTGTGTCTCCTAGGAATGCCAGAAGCTCCACCAACATGACTGTGCAGACATGAGCTGAACCAGAATGACAGTAGACATGCTGGAGTGGGTGGGTGAAAGATCACAGGGCTTCAGTCCTATCCAGAGAACTGCAAGGAACTAGAAAATGCTGGGGACATGAGCAATAGTCTTCCCCAGGGAAGAGTCCCCACAACTGGCTGTCCAGTACCAATGGTCAGCCCTGGAAACATACGTACAAGTGACAGTATATATATACTGTATATATACAGTGACCATTGGTACTGAGCAGATTATATTTAGGAATAATATATATGTAAATACATGTATATGTCTGTAAGAACACTTAATGAAGAAAAAGAGGCCATGATTTGAAAGAGAGCCAGGAGAATATAGGAGGGTTTGGGGGAAGGAAAAGGAAGGGAGAAATGATATTATTATATTATAATGTCAAAAATAAAGGACGTAATAAAAAGGAAAACCAGGAGAGATTCAAGGTCAAGGCTGTCTTCACTGTACAAAGCGAAGTAACAGTGTGGGAAAGAAATCACACCCAGAAGGGAAGGAAACCTTTCAAGGTGTAAGATGGAAGGAAAGCATTCTGTGTTTGAACCCCAGAGCTCTTAGCTCTCTCCTTTCTAATTCCTGTTAGGTCACAAGTCAAAACCTTTGTTTTGGTTAAAGATCTATCCTAGCCTGCTGTGGTGGCCACACCTTAATCCCAGCACTGGGGAGGCAGAGGCAGCCGGATCTCAGTGAGTTCAAGGACAGCCTGGTCTACAAAGTGCGTTCCAGGCAGCCGGAGTTACAGAGAGACTCCCTGTCTCAGGGAGGGGTAGGAGGAACTGTCCGAGCAAGCGTGATTTTAACCTTGATTTATACTTTAAGAAGATTCTTAGTAACCTATTCCCCGAATTTCTTAACCTGCTCTAATAGCATATTAATAATGCTAGCCTACTCTCTTGGTGCTTACTATGTGTCCACTGAGTTCCTGAGTCCCTGGATGCTAGAATAAGCATTGCTGGAGTGTCACTCTCCTTAAGGCCTGGTGGTCTAAGGTTCTTTTCTCTGAACAGAAAGGAACTAAGCCTTTTTTTTGGGGGGGGTAGGGGGTAGGGGGTGGGATGCTGGCATGCAGGCCGTGTGAGTGCCAGACTGTAGCAGTGACTTAGGTGAAGGTCTAACCTACCTCCCCTGATCCAGAACATGGCTTTTCAGGGGACTGTTAGAGTGCAAGGTTGAGCACCTCCTCCTGTCTCTGTTTTATGGCCTCTTCTTAATGACAACATGGTCACAAGTCCCCAGCCAGGCAGGCCTGTGCCTACCCTGACTGTCACCTCACTACTCCCTAGTTACCCTTTCACTCTTGCTTCCCAGAAACTGGAGTAACACATTTCATAAAAAATAAGAAGTATCACCTTCTGCATTCTGTAATTACATTTAGCTAGATCAAGGCTCTTCTACCTGATGCTGCTATACCATATTCATTGATGATAGCCTGCTTTGACTCAGAGTCAAGGTTCTTCATTGCAAGTTCTGATGTTGCTGATATGTTCTCACTCTTTGGACAGTCTCCCACAGCCCAGTGGGAGAGAGTTTTGTTGTTGTTTGGTTTACTTCTTCACAAAACAGTGTCTTAAAACTGCCATCTGGAAATAGATGTGTAAGCCTGTGTCCCATTGTCTGTATTCTCTTCCTCAGATTAGCTTCAAACTTTTTATTACCCCTTTATTAGATAATTTAAAATTCCATTTAATTAATTACCTTAAATTGTTTTAGTAAAGTTGGCCTTCTTGTCTGATATTTGAAAAGGCCAATATTCTATTATGTAAATCTCAATAGATGAGCAAACCCAGAAAGTAAATACATGAATAATAACTCCAGGCCCCGAAGCAAAGACATCTGGTTTGTTTGTATTATAAATGTTATTTCATTGTTCAATGAGTTACCTTGCTGGATAATAAAAGACCCAGATGTTAGAATACCCTTCTTTACAAGATAAGCTGCAGGTAGGACTTAGGTACTACAAAGCTGCCTTGGCTTGGTATTATTTGACCTGACAGAAAATGATATTTTACTAATGTTGCAGAAATGGGCTTTAAGGCCATGCATGTCCCTCTCCTGAAATTAGGAAACTCAGCACTTGGCATCACTTATGTCCCGTGAGTCTCTTGTACTGTGTTCCATTTCCCCTTTCTCCTCTAGCTCTATAATCAGTTTCAACAGCTGGATTCCAGATTTTTTGAAACTTGCACTTCAGAAAGTGTATGTCTTTACAGCTGCCTTGAAAACCTTTAGACCTCTGTGAACCTGAAAACACGAATGTTTGGAATGATGCTCCCTAGCGTGTACGGTAGTTTAAGGGTATGGTAAGCATTTAAATATTGAAGCACCTAACAGCTTGATGGAGAAAGCCAGCTTATAACAGAACAGGGTAATGATGACAAAATGTTAATTAAGTTTTCCTTGTAAAATTTTGATTCTCAGTCTGAATGATCCAGTACAGCAGCATTGCTGGCTAAAAGCAAGATATCTGTTCAGCTCTGCTGGCTTCTCATTATTGATCCTTGACATTTAGTTCATGTGCATACTTACACTGTTGCAAAACAAATCACTTGAAAACATTCATAAATAAAAATCATTCCTGTTAATTGCAAAACTCTCTTGTGGTGATATCTTCTGATGTCATGGTTAGGTTTAGAATCAGAATGAGTTCGTTAGGAAAAACAAGTCATACCAGTTCCAAGTACATGAAACCTCTTATTCGCTCATCTGAAGCTATGGAAATTAAAGTCATCAGGTCTGTAAAAAAATGTCCCTTTACAAGAAGACATGATGAAATTGAATAGCTTTCATTTGAGTAGCAGTATTTAAAAATGTTAACATCAGTAAAATGTCTGATTTCTCCTAGGAGCTTTATGGCTTTATTAATGTTTTTCTATTTACTTAGCTTTCCCCCGAAGCATGATGTTTCTGTATGAGCAAAGGAGAGAGTAAAGAGCCTGCCCTTGTGGATCCTAGTGCCTATTATTAAGTTTAGTGTCTTCACATAAAGTTAAAAAGATTGTTTTAACATTTTATTGTGTGTGCACACACATGCACACTCACGCGTGCACATGAGCACGTGTGGACAGGCGTGTATGTATGTGTTTGTGAACATGCATGTGCCTCATGGCACGTAGGTGGAGGTCAGAGAACAATGTGTGGGAGTTAGTTTTCCCCTCTGCCGTGTGGGATCTGGAGATTGAATTTAGGTTGTCAGGCTTAGAAGCAAATCTCTTCACTGCTAAACAGTCTCTTAAGCCTGAGACAAAGTTTAGTGTCAAAACTCCAAATGTATCATATCTATAAATACATTAAATATCAGAAAAGCATCTATTAAGTTAGCACATTAGAAATTTTACGAAGTGTTTGTGGTCATGAAATGCAAACTCATTAGATGAGTGGTAACTATGCTGAAGCCCCAGAAGACCAGGATGCAGTTCGTGGCAGTTCCCAGATGTCAGCCTACTACATGCAGAGGAAGGCCGCTGGGAAAAGGTCAACCTTGACCTTAAAGAAATAGCACTATAAAGAGCAATCAGCTGGGTCTAGAAATTTGTGATCCTTGTATTTGTTCTAGCTTTTTCTTGTTATGAAATTCCCTATTTTTCCATTTTGATTGGTAGAAAAGGGGGAATAAGAACATAAATAATTAATATGAAACTCAATCATAATAATGAATGAAAGTTCCCAGTCTTCTGTGTGCTAAGTTGTTTTTAAAGCACTCTATGGTTATCAAGTCACTGACCTCCACAATAACCTTAAATCATGAACTGTTACCATTCTGTCCCAGTTGGGAAACTGAGGCCAGAAGCGTGTGCTGGAATGAGCAGCTCCTAGCCAATCAAGTGATTCCATGTAGGACACGGCCTAACAGCTACTTTGATAGCTGCAAAAGCTTACAGGCTTTTCTGATGAAAATGTATTATATATTTATGTATGTGTGTACATTATTCATGGGTGTGATTTGTAGCATTTTTAAATAGTATATACAATGTTTATATTTTAAATATAAAATTCTGCAACTTCCTTTTTGCTGATAGGAGGGGCAAGTCAGTAATTTTCAAGTGTGCGGCCATAATGTGTGTCCATAATTCTGAAAATTCTCACTGCAGTCAGTAGTAACCTCACCATGTATACTGTGAGGTGAGAACTTTGGCCGTATGGTCAACTGTGTGTTTGACTACTTTCACATCATAAAAGCCATGACTGTTTACTGTTTTATTCTGTCATCCAAAGTCTCCTTCTAGCCACGTGTCCTCACCTGTGAAGCCATCTTTGGTTTGCTACTAGCTCGAGTTGTCTCTGTTTAGAGTTATGTGTTGTCTCTGTTTCTTGCTAGTTTTAAAAATGCGTATTTACGTTTTCCCCTGAGTTTCTTGACTGTAAGTTTGTATAGAAGGACATGCCTAAGGTAGTTGGTAGCATACTTTCCCAATCCCTTGTCTGTATTTTGGGGAACCCACATTACACCTTTACCCGGTCCGAGTCATGTACAAGATGCAGTATGAAGAATTTCCAGTAGTTAGAAGTAGAACTTGGGGAAATTGACTTTTTGGAATGGGATTTCTTTTGATCCTGTATTAATGTCCTCTGGCTATTTTTAATATCTTTTTATTGACATTGCTAATAAAAGTATTTGTATAAATCACTCTAAGTGCACAGGATTTGAAATGAAGTATATGTATAAGTATATGTTGCATACATGAATAGCTTTTCTTGGTGCTACTCAGTGAACTTTAATTAATAATCTGTCACCTTTGTTTTCCTTTTACATTAGTTATTCACCCCCTGTTAAGTATGAGGTTTTGGGTTCTGGGATGTGGTTTGCTACTATAGTATTAGCTTGTTATTCTAGGTTATGATTGGAAATCACTTTCTCCGAGGATCAGATATAATTTACTACTGCTCAGATAAAATAAATGTCCAGTACTGCACAGCCTGTGTTCACTCTAACTGTTGTATAGAAATTACTGGGCTTAGCTCACAGAACAGTAAATTCTTGTGGCGCAAATTTCAATCATGAATATTGCTCATTCGCAGTACAGAGCTAGCTCCGCAGTTCATTTCCTGCTCTCCTGTCCACACTCTCTGCCTCTTGCTTTGTGTCCTTCTACCCTTTTGTTTCTTTCTTCATGTTTGGTTACAGAATAATTGGAAAAATGAATTAAACCAATGTTAGTTTGGCTAATAATGCCCTTTCTATCTGGAGAATATATTGAATGATCAATAATGCCTGCTACAATGAAAGGAACTATTTGCTAATATCAATAAAATAGCTAAGCAGCCAGTGTGAGGTTGGAGTGCTTATAAGGTCACTGTCCCGACATGTTGCTCCTGAGGTGACTTGTTCTTCTTCTTTTGCCTGGACACATACGTTTTTAGCACTGAAAGTCTCCTATTAAAAATCAAAATAGGCTTGGGTGACAGGATGAATGACAAGTTACCTCTAAGATGAGGTAATAAACTAATGTTGTACTTACGCATGTTTAGCTGTTGAGTTCCAACAAATCAGATCAAAAGCTGTTCTAGTTGTGTGGGTGAATGAATGAATGAATAAATTTACAGAAAGAGGGTTATGAAATACATCTTCAGCTCAGCTAGGTAGCATCACTTGCTTGAGTGCTAACCATCTTTAAGGTTTAATACATCATTGTACTTCAGACACCATATATCATGTGTGCTACCCATAACTGAATATGAAATTGCTAACTCAGGCATTAATCCACCAGATACCATTTTCACCTCATGTGTTTTTTCATGAAATACAATTTACTTATGCCAAATTTTGACTATTTGAAATGTATAGTTCTGCAAATTGTTACAAACTTAACATGAAACCTCTCTTCTTATACCTAACCTCTCTCCCTGTTTAATATAGTTTTCCACCATGACTCCGTTCCTATCTCTGCAGCCACTGATACATGTGCTATCACTGCCTTGCACTTTGTAGTAATAAATACAAATTCCATGTGCCTCCCCTCCTTGACCTGCTCTGTTTCTGATTTGCGCTGGTTAACCTCTCCTTGGGCAATCTGGTCATCCCATAGACCAGGAGATGATGCTGAATTTAGTATAGATACCTAATCGGCACTACTGCACCCCGAACTCTTGGATTCAAGCCATCCTCCTGCCTCAGTCTCCTGAGTAGCTAGGATTCCAGATGTGTACCACCATGCCAGGCTGCTTACCTTGTTTGAATCAATGCCTTTTGGGATTCCCCATTGTATTGCATTGATCATAATTTTCTTTATTGTATTTCTAGTAGTAGTTATAATAGGGATATGCAGCTTTTCTATTTCTTAAGTTATCAAGGGTCCTTTGGATTTTTTCTAGTTTGGGGCTATTATAAATAATACTGCTATAAGTCTTAGTACACATTTTCTATATTCCCAGTGTATAGTATTTAGGAATACAACTGCCTAGACTTAATGTTAATTGACAAGGAATTGCAAGTCTTAAGTAGTTGTATTGTTTTACAACTCCATCAATTATGTGCAAGAATTTCAAATTGCTGTTAGCACTGGTCTGTCTCAGTTTTTTTAAGGCCTGTGTGTATGTAGTGACATCTTAATCTGACTTAATTTTGCCCTTCTTGTTACAGAGTAGTTCCTTTGTGTGTTCTAATTACACATCTATATCAGCTATGTGTCTCATAATTGTTTCCAGCTTCTTAAATTTTAATTTCTTTAACTAGTTTTCAAAGAAACCAGTTTTTATATTTGGATGACGTACAGTGCACCAACTGCTTCTTTTCCAGGTAATTAGATTTTGATGTCCTATATAAGAAATATTTAGCTAACATGAATTAACAAAAAAAAATTTCTAACAGTTCTTCTATCTTCTATTTTTATAGTTCTAGACTTTGCATTTAAGCCTATGGTCATTTTAAGTTAAATTTTATGCCATTTAAAAAAGTGTCAAGGTTTTTTTTCTGCACATGTAATAATTTTTTTAAGTACTGTGAAGATTTTCATTTTTTAGACAATTAGCTTGGAAACTGTATAAAATGTAAACTAATACATGTATGTATTTATTTCTGGGTTATATTTTGTTTCATATCACCTTGCCTCTTTTAATTTATTTTTAAATTTTATGCATGTGTACTATACGTAAATCAAATCTTCCTCCTTGCTCCTCCACCCTCTTCCGTGACACACACACTCTGATCCATTCACGTCTGTGACCTCTTTTTAATATATATTATTTTATTATTTAGTATGTTATTAATATATAAATATAACTTGCTAAGTCCATATAGTATTGGGCATATGCATGTATATGTTTAAGGGCTGACCTCTTATCATTAAATAGTGAAACAGGAGGTTTATCCCTTGGGAAGCTGATCTTTTGAGTAAAAAGTTGAAACAATACCAGTTTTACCCTCCTTCATAAACATAGGTGGAAACTTCTTAATGAAATATTAGCAAATCAATCCACTACTACATAAAGAGAATTATGTATGTTGACTGAATATAGTTTGCTCCAAGACTGCAAGGCTGGTTAAGTTCAGCATAGTCAGTGGTTAATTAATTAGTGAATTGCAGCTGAAGGAACATGACCATCTTAGCGTGCAGAACCAGCTCGCGAGCAAACTTAGCACCCCTTCCTGATTAAAATGCACTAGCCAAATTGTAATAGAAGGGATTTTCACAGGCTTAATAAGGAGACTCTCAGAAGAATCAGCATTCAAAATGATACCCAATGTCAACAAATTGAATGCTTTCTTTTTTAAAATTTGGATGAAGAAAGAATACATAACTTTCTTCAAAGTTACTCTGTGCGGTTTCTGTTAGCTACTGTTCAACATTGTATTTTAGGCTCCACCCAATGCCCAGTTATCAAAATCCTAGGGTATGTACATCTTACATTTTTATTTTTACATTTATAAGAAATAGTATTTCTGGTATACTTGACCAAACTGTGTGGCAAGTCATACTTGATTAGTGAATATCCTCCTTATTTTTCCACTGCTGTCTGTTCCTGAGAAACTGGACTGATCAGATATCAGCGTGTCTTATGATACTTGACAGATAACCCACAGGAAATCGGATGAAATAGGACATAGGAATTAGAACATCTAAAATAGACAAGGTACCTCATGTAGACTGTGTGGTTACTTTATATAACAGAGAAAAACCATAACTTCTCCTAAACTGAATGTGTACATCTGCTCAGTCTTATGCTTAACAACACAAGGGACTTTATTAAAACTGGCCTTTCTTATTAAAAGCAATTGCGCAAGATGCTATCAAAATAGCATCGCATATATTGAAGTCATATTGGAAGAAAAGTGGGGATGGTGGTTTAACTTAGTTGTGGGGCCCTGGGTTCAGAATCTAGTTACACAAAAATAAAGAAAAGTAGTTTAAGTTGGTTCCAAGCAGGTTTTATATTATACTTAGTGATTCTTTTCATTTCTAAATACCACATCCTAAGACCCCACTCAAATGTTTGCTTTTTGATGTTCTTTCAAAATAACCCCTTTGGAAATGACTTCTGCACCTTCTTTTTGCTGTTCTTTTTTTCTTTTTATCATTTTTGATTTTTCAAGACAAGGTTTCTCTGTGTAGTTTTGGAGCCTGTCCTGGAACTCACTTTGTAAACCAGGCTGACCTTAAACCCACAGAGATCCACCTACCTCTGCCTCCTGAGTGCTGGGATTAAAGACGTGCACCACCATCACTCGGCATGATTTCTGTTTGTATCATGCAACCTAATAGATTTTACATTTTGTTGTCCTTTAATATATCATGGATGCAAGAATTTTTAAATATATAGGCTTATTTTTAGAGTAGTATTACATTTAAAGAAAAATCTAGGGCCAGGCGGTGGTGGCGCATGCCTTTAATCCCAGCACTCGGAAAGCAGAGACAGGCAGATCTCTGTGAGTTCGAGGCCATCCTGGTCTACAAGAGTTAGTTCCAGGACAGGCTCCAAAGCCACAGAGAAACCCTGTCTCGAAAAACTAAAAAAAAAAAAGAGAAAAATCTAATGGAATTTGCAGTTTCACAGATATCAGCATATCAACTGATGCAGATCATGCCTTCTTTCCCATTTTCTAACCATTGATAACTAAGATATTTTTTCTTTCTTTATAGTTTTACCTTTTTTCACAATATTATATCATGAGCTTCATGTGGTGTGGCCTTTTCTGGCTGACATACTTCACCTGGCAATATGAATTAATGGCTCCTCTATATATTTTCATAAGTAAAGTATATTTCTAATTATTCTTTCATGTTTGTATTTGTTGCTGAGTAATTGTTCTTAGGATTGTACCACAATTTATCTGTTACCTCTTGAAAGGCAGGCATCTGAAGAAAGCTGCTGTAAATATGCCTGTGTGGGTTATTATATGGACATAAATTGAGTAAATACCAAGGATCATGGCTGGTGGCAGGATTATGCCTGGTTTTGTAATTGACTGTGCTGCTACTGCTGTCTTCAGAGTGGCTGTACCACATTGCAGTGCCTCCAACAAGGATGGGCGATTCTCATTGCTTCCTGTCTTCATCCTTTGCTGTTGATATGTCGACATTTGGATATTAGTCACTTTGACGTGTGTGTGTGTGTGTGTGTGTGTGTGTGTGTGAGAGAGAGAGAGAGAGAGAGTTCATTGCTTAAATTTACAGTTATATAATGACATGATGTTGTTTATTTCTGTGTTTTTAGCCATCTGTGCATTTTCTTTGATGTGGAGCTTCTTCACTTCAGATTTTTTTACTCATCTGCTCACAATTTTTTCTTATTGTTGAGTTTTAGCAATTTTCAGATAGGTATTTCATAAATATTTTATCCCAAACTGTGATTTGTCTTTTCTTGTCCTTAAGGTGTTTCTTATAAAGCATATTTTTAAAATTATATTCAAGTCCGTCTTGTGGGCTTTTTAGAAATTGGTTTTGCTATGAGTATTTTATCTAAAACCTTACCCTCTCAGCCACGCTCACCTAGCTGTTCTTCTGTATTATATTCTTGGAGTTTTATAGCTTTTGCTTAACTAGGGTTTCTATTGCTGCAAGGAAGAAACACCATGACCAAAGCAACTATGTACCATCAAAGGATGCCCCAACAGGAACTCAAACAGGGCAGGAACCTGGCAAGAGTCGAGAGAGGGGTGCAGTTTACTTACTGGCTTGCTCCTCATGCCTTGCTCTGCCTGCTTTCTCATAGAACCCAGAATAACCAGCCCAGGTATGGCGCCGCCAACAATGGTCCATATGCTATCAATCACTAATTAACAAAATACCATGCAGGCTCACTTATAGGCTAATCTTATAGAGGTATTTTCTCAGTTGAACTTTCCTTGTTTCAGATGACTTTAGCTTATATCAGGTTGACATAAAACTAGCTAAGACATTCTGTAAAGTTTTTTTCTAGAATTGCTTTAAGTGCATATCCAATAGCTTGTGTGTCCTTTGTTGGAAAGACTGTTTTAACTTCACTGATTTGCCTTTACTGTTGTGCTGTTGTTGATTAGTGATTCATTATCTATGTATAATCCTAGACTCTTCATTCTGTTCTAGCTGTTGGTCCCTTTGTAGGTACCAAAGGTTCTGTAGCTTCACAGTAACTGCTGGATTAAGGTAGTGCTACTTTGTAGACTCTATTCTCCTTCAACACTATGTCGCCTATTTCCGATCTCCTTTCCTTCCCACGTGAATGTTAGTGTCATCCTGTTAATATCTATAGAGCAAGTTTCTGTGATAAAGACTGCATTTAGTCAACAGATAAAGTTTGGAAAAACAAAAAAAAAAACAAACCCAGCTTACTCCTTGGCCGTCTTGAGTTCACTTATTTATGAACAAGTCATCTATTCCCTCTCATGCAGATCTTCAGTTTCTTTCATCTGAAAGAGAGAGAGAAAAGCTTTATTTGTTCTTACCATATACTTTTTGTCTGACAATGTAGTAACTAAGCGGAAGCCATCACCTTTGCTAATATTGGAAAGGTGATGTATTTCTATCAGCTTTCAGTATTTCAGCAGGCCAGCCCCACTCCCTGGGATTCTGGATGGAGCAGCAGCAGCAGCAACTCAAGGAGATTTCCTTAGGAACTGCAAAGCTGTTTCAGTAGATTCAGAATTGGGATTGCCTGTAATTTCTTCAGAGAAATCCTTTCACTGTGCCACTCTCTCATGAACGAAGGAAAACTTTAAAAATATTTTTAATACAGCTAAGTGTTATGGGAAATATACAACAAAAGAAAAAACAATAGTAGTTCAATTTCTGTGCCCCCTTCCCAGTTTTTTTTTTTCCTTTTGTTTTGGAAGGTTGAGGGAGCATGACAAAAGACTCTATGCTCTTGGTGATTTGATGCAGTAAATCCAATCCTGAACCCTGCCCGTCCTCTTCTGAGGCTTTTGTCTCCTGAGGTTGTCTCCCCTGAAGCAGGATCCAGGCTTCTTTCTCAGGAATTAGCGAGATAAGAGTCCAACTTGGTGCAAGGAGCGAGGCCTTGGTGCAAGGATTGTGTTGCAGTATCCTTGGTGCAACTGCTTTTTTGTTCCCTCTCTACAGTGTCTGTGTAACTACCTGAAAGCTTGCCAGGACGACTTAGGTTCTCAGTAACTTTTAAAGTTTCTTTCTTTCTCTTTCTTTCTCTCTTTCTTTCTTTCTCTCTCTCTCTCTTTCTTTCTTTCTTTCTTAAATCAAGAATATCATGTTCTCTCCTTCAGTAACTTCAAAAATGTGGTACTAATTTGGAGTGGCTAAAATTATAATTATCACTGGAGGAGACAGGGATGGGCAGCAATTCCGAGTATCCCAAATCTGTATTTTCGAAGTGTGTCTGACATTTTATCTTCTTCCAGTGTTGTAACTAAAATTTACACATGGTTTTTGTTTCCTGATCATTTGTATGCAACTAGGCATTGATAGAGCCATTCAGGCTGCTTCTTGGTTATTTGCTAAGTCTAGATAACTTCAAATATATCTGTGCTTCCTGAGATAAAAGACATTTCCGAAAGGAATTCACTCCTGCCTGGCAAAGCCACCTGGTCCAGGGAGAGGTGCCTGTGTTCTGTCTGTGGCTGACGATTAGCCTGATGTGAGCATGTCGCTTGACCTTTTCCTTTTTCCATGGAGAGACTGGCTCCTGCTCTGGAGAACAGTGTGGAGGTTTGTAGGCAGCCTCTTCTCATCTCCCTCGTCCCCCAGCAAGCAGGGAGCAGACACCAGATCCTTCCCTGCTGAGACTCTCTGCTTGACCCTCCTGGCACTGTAATCTCTTGAAGATTAGGAAGTTGCTACTTTCCTAGGTAACACTACTGGCCTAAATCAGCATCATGGATTTACATCTCTTGAGAAAGCTTAAGCTGCATGGCTCTTTGATCATAATAGCTGGGCAACTTCAGCAATTTAAGAAAAGCATATTTGTATACTCTAAAATCCTTGGGCCTGAATATTCAATGTAAGGATCATATCATTTTAATCAATGTACTGTATCAGAATTAACTAGGCCCAGTGCAGGTTTCTGTAAAATGACACTATAGGTTCCAGTGACATTTAAAGAAAAATCTTTTACGGCTTTGTTTTCACAGCCATGCTCATTTTTTTCCTTATCCTGAAGTCAGTCATTTAAAATGTGGATACATGCCATTTGTTGCTTTTTAATATGTAAGCTTCCTTAACAAAACAAATCACGGCAGAGCAAATAGAAGCTTTGTATTTTGGCAGCATCTCATGCTCACTACGGAGTCTATGTCTCAGATAACGAAGTCCACGCTGAAATACAGGCAGGTGCTGTCATTTCTCCTCAGCATTGCTTTTTTGCTCTTTTATTTAATAAGTGTTCTCACAGGCAACTTTATCACTACATTGCTGAATTCAGGTCTCCAGAAATCATGGCTGTGTGCCATGTGGGTCTGTAATCTAGCATTATGGGCCAGAGACAGGCAAATCCGACAAGCCAGTTTAGCCAAAACAGCAAGCTTCTCCTGGCTCCTTAGGAGCCTGGTCAAGACTGCACGGCAGAGAAGAGAGAGGGAGATCACAGTGTCCTGGTTTGGCTTCCACATGTGCATGCACTGCACACGTATGCGTCGTCATGCAAACACACACCACACACATGCACAAATCTGAACTCATCCTCGGTCTTGCTGTTCTCTTTGCTTGGAAAGCAAGTTATTGAGTGTACTAAAATGTAATGGCCGGTGTGGAGACTTACTTTGTTGCCTGTAAAGTCTGATTTGATTTGATTTTTTTTTTTAGCTTATAGACCAACGAGAGACAGAGGGAACAATGTGGTAGAGTTCAAAGAAAGAGGAGCAGGATAAGTAAATTTTTGAAGTTTATCGCTGACACTGTGTTTGCGGTAAACGTTCTACCTAAAGCAGGATGATGTGCACTTGGCTCACAAAGCTCTAAGACTCAAGATTCAGATATCCATGGCTGAACTGGTGGCTCCTTTTCAAACATTAATAGAAATTAGTTATGCTGTAATTCTGTCTGCCATTGTGCTGTAATGCTGTGTGCCATTTGTTTTCAAATGTCTTAAACTTCCTACTAAATAAAATGTATTCTATAAACTATCTAATGACCTCACTACCAAATGCTTTCTTTCATTTTTGTCTTTTGTTTTTAGGACATCATTTCCCCCAGGCAATTTTCTGAGTTATCAAGCTTGTTTGTTGAAAACAGTATGTCTTGCTGAGTGGTGGCAGCACACACCTTCAATCCCAGCATTCAGGAGGCAGAGGCAGTAAGATCTCTGTGATTTCGAGACCAGCCTGGTCTACAACGTGAGTTCTAGAATCGTCAGGGCTGACGATTACATGAGAAACCTTGTCTCAAAAAGCCACTAAAAAAGAAATAAAGAAAAAGAAAATAATATGTCTTTGCTTTGTGTATTAAGACCATTTCCTACTTGGAGCCTGTTCTGCACCACAAAGCAAAAACATAGGATACTTTTGTCCTCTGAGACTGTCCCAGCTTATATATTGTCAGACTTCCCTGTTCGTTGCAGAGTCTAGTAATTGGAGATCACCCTTGGCCTAATAGTCACCTTAGCTGGTCCTCCTGGGTTGTCTGTGGGTCAGATGGCTTTCCAGAGAGGACTGATCCAGATTCTTGCCTAGGCCGCGCACTTCCTGCTAGTCTTCACTGTGCTAGCCCCAGAAACTTCCTTCACTCACTGAAATCCACCATTCATTTCTCCTTTCCCTCTCACCTCTTTCTCCCTCACCCCCTTTTTTTCTGCTCTTTTCCCTCCCCTTCCCTCTACTCCCTAAGATTCCAGTTTTTAAGAATTTTAACTGTGTTTTTGTTTTGTTTTTAAACTGAGAAATACCACCAGCATTATTTCCGTGCACCGAAAGTGGGCAAAATCAGCCCTCTTGGCTCTGTCAGTTGCTACCTTCAAGTGAAGCAGAAGTCACAGTCCCTGGCGTGTCCACCAGTGTTGTTTGCCTTTATAGACGTGTTTGTGTTGTCTGTCACATCAAGTTGGGGAACACCACTGAAAGTCCTTAAGAGCCATAAGACAATTTTGGTGGCCTGGGTTTTGCAAGGGCAGGGGCAGATACAAAGGGAAGGGAGATGAATGGGATCTGATGCATGGTGTGAAATCCACAAAGAACCAATGAAAACTTTTTTTTTAAATGGAGTATATCAGAAACTATTGAATTATGTACTTTAAATGGGTGAATTATATGGTATGTCAATTATATATTAATAAAGCTGCTTTAGGAAAATGTATATGAAACCTAGAAAAGAGCCCCAAGCCCCATTTTATAGCTGAGGAAACCAAAAGTCAGACAGGCGATTGGACTCCACAAGGTTGTATATATTTTTTTCCTGCCCCCCCCAATACGTCATTGTAGTTTGATGTCATGCATATATTTTGCCACAAGAAGAAAAGATCTTTCACTTTGTATTTTGCCACAGAGACTGGTGGGAACTCATTGCATCTTGATAAATCTGAGTGCATGAAATTATAAAACGGGGTGGGAGGTGGAGCCATAAAACAGTAGAAGAGGTGGTTAGCCTGTGGTGACTTTGGCTGTCAGAGACTGCTAATATTACACTCACCTCAAAATGGCCTTGAATGGAAGACAAAGAAAGACCGGATTTCAAGTCTGTTATGCTGAAAGATACCTCGGTGATGCTGCAGAAGTACTCCTTGTTCTATTTGTGGCTTTAGAAGTCCTAGCTAGGTCAAGAGCCATTTAACACAGTCACACATATGTAATATATATCATACATACATATATACATGAGTGTGTGTGTTTATATATAAACGAAATATCATACTACAACTCTGTGCAAAGCCTATTCTTTTCTTTTTCTGACAAAACACTAGCAGTATGCAAAAAGAAACCGTGACTGAATCTTTAAGAGCAGTGTGGGGATAATTTCAGTAATTTAAAAAGATGTTGCTTTCTATAATAAAAACTGACTCCTTTTCTTTTATTTACTTGCATAAATGCTTGTTGCCAATACCTTAAAATTAAATTGAAATGCACCTAACCCGTGCTTTTTGAAGGACTTGATACCCTGTCTTCAAGCACATTTGTGGTGGAATTCTCAGCTATTTATATGTAAATGAAAGTCTCCTGTAATTGGCACTGGGAGTGCCTATGAGAAGCCCAGGCCTCTCTAAAGCGCAGGCTTTCCCTTTCTGTTAGACTGCCACAATGGCAAGCGAGGGCAAACAGTCTGATCCTGTCAGCATCACTCTCCTGGTAAGAAGAGGAGGGAAAGGGGAAGTTTGCGTTAAGGATTAAGTGGTGAACTTTTTTTGTGACACATCATCTTAGGCAGAGCTGCCAGCTTTGATAGGGAGCCAAAAGCAATCATTAGCTTCTAACTACTTGGGATAGGAACTTAAATTATTTGCTTCAAGTGGTCGAGTTAAGGTGAAATTGTACAACAGTTTGGGTTGTGAAAAGACGAAGTTTGGCTCAATTTGACTTTTAAAAATATGTGCAGCTTGGTAACAATTGTACCAAAGGAGATTTTCTGTTTTAGCAACTTTCCTAATTTTTATGGGGAGAAGGGGAAAATATTAGTGAATGATCTTCTAGGGAAATTGGAACATCTGACAGTGTTCAATACCCAGGGGATTTGTTCCATGCCAGTCAGCACTTAGAGAATGTTTCAACTTAAAGGAGAAAAAGGAATTTAAATAATAAAGTCAGTTCTGGTGCAAAGAATGTTTTAAAACAGAATAAAGAAAAAAAGAAAGAATGGAATTAAAAAAGAAAAGAAAGACGTGCACTTTAGGATGCCTCAGGCTCAGGTTGACACTTTGAACCAAGCCTCATCACCCAAGTTCAATCCTAGGGACCCACATGGTGTGAGGAAAGAATTGATTCCTGAAAGTTGTCCCCTGGCCTCCATATGTGCGCCATCACCTACACAGACCCCCGACCCCACAAGCACACTAGATAGATGTTTTAAATATACTGTGAGTACTGAATTAGCTACACTGAAGAAATAGTTTTAAATTCATAAAGCCAGCTAGCTGTATGATAGTCAATTATCTGTCTGTTTACTGACATTTCTAGTAAATTCTTTCCTGGTCTTGAGAGTGGACTGGCTGCTGTGGCAAAGCAGAAAAGAGGGCCCTTAGGTGGCCCAGTGTATGTTCCTGTCAATCTGTAAGCCCGATTGGACAGTTGCATGACAACCGCATCTTGATTTTGACTCATTTGTCATTTGCAGCAACTTCGTGGCTTTTCCTTTTCTAGATCATGGTTTCTTAAAATTTTCCACTTGCCAATGCTGCCAGGTTAGAGACGCATACAAGTGAGACATTCACTGATAGTAAGTCATAAGGTACTTATTAAAACAGTTCTTCAGAATACATGTAATTTTACCATTTATTAAAGTTGAAAGCAAACTTGCATCACAATGAGATGGGTAAATTTATTCAACTTTACATAAAACAGAGAAGTTGACTGGCAATGCTGCTGAAACGTGCCATTACCATACCCACACAGCACAAACTGGAGCAGTGTGTTGATGGCTGTTGCAGAAATGGCTGGAATCCCGTCTTAACTTTAACCCCAATTTTATTTAATGATGTTTTATAAACCACAAGTCAGCAACTCAAACAGCTGTATTTAAAATTGAACATCTTAATACCTTCCTAAAGTATTTTTCTAGTCTGATGTGTACATGGTGAATAACGATGGTATGAAATATTGTTTTTGTTTTTCACGTTTAACCATTATGTTTGTATAAGAAGAAATTGCCTGTATATCCAGTAAAAAAATAGTGTAGCTCATAGTAGTTGATAGCCTCAGGTTGTTGTTTTCTTGGCCCTAATTATGTGATGGCATTCAGAGGGTGAAGTGAG
>JAQHUG010000014.1:13914409-13932890 GCA_028555095.1 Dicrostonyx torquatus
GGAAAAAACTAAACTGAATGCTGAGAGAAAGAAGGAGGAGTCAGGAGAGACACCATGCAGTCCCACTAAAGACAGAAGCTGGAACTTTAGCCAGTAAGCCACAGCCACATGACCATACACAGATTAATAAAAGTTAACATGTAAGTGTTACCCAATAAGAAGATAGAGCTATATGGACCAAGCAGTGATTTAATTAATACAATTTCTGTGTGATTATTTCAGGGCTAAGCGGCAGGGAACCAACAAGCGACTCTCTCCCTTCTACAGTCAGTGAAGGAGAGAATGTAAAATCAAGGCAAGTTGAAAACAAACTGGCCAAGAGCTGACAACAAGGCAATCAAGTGATAAGGATTTGTGTAAGCTTCAGGTTCCCCTCCCATTGATCCTATGAGGACTGTATATAAAGAAGTATGTTATAGTATACATAAATCCCATTTGTGCCGACACACACAACTGCCTTAGATACAATAAGAATCCTACTAACTTTTTCATTCTTGACATCTAATCTTAATAGAAAAGACATGAGAATAGACTTATTAATCAGACAGTAGATTTAAACAGTGTAATCTGCAATTGTCTCAAGTATGATCATTCTACACTATCTGCTGAACTGTGATCCTTGCCACCATCTTAGTGGAACTTCTAGGTTCCTTTTTTCTGTTCAAAATTTCATTAAAGTGTGTCTATACCTTCAAAATGGTTATCATTTTCCTGGAAGATATATACAAATTATTCAACTTTTTTTCAAGCTCGAGGAGGGAGGAATCAACCGTGAAATAAATGTTCCTGTAGCTAATTGCCTTCCTACTGCCTTCTTATCTGAGTTTAACCTAGATGAAACACTAAGTTTTTAATGCAAATTGAAAATGTAGTTTTAATTTTAGATGTTGAGATAAGGTGTCAAAACATCTTACTCTTGCTGAAAGATCCATAGAGCTGTTTGGTAATGCATACGAAGTCTCCAGAAAGGGAATTTCATATTTTTATCATTGAAGTTTTCTGGCGTTATGCCATTGTTCTCAGCATAACATTATTAATGCTGCATCTGTTGTCTGTGGCTTCCTAGGGAGTCGAATGACGTGACTTGAAGAAAATAATTAAGATATCTTTAGGAGAGACCTTGTAATATTTCCCATTGTTGGAAGAGTTTGGAATTGCTATAGACTCTGCTGTGCATCAGAGGCTGTGTAAATAGCAGCATTATGTCAATCATTAGGTATCTAAAACTCTTTAGAGAAATTGCTGTAGATTTCCGTGATTCTTCATATATCCACTGTGCATGGGAGTTGCAAAACTGTTTTCAATATTTATCTCTGGAATTACTCCTCCCCCGAAAAAACCGTTACCCTAAGTTATGTCCCCGCCATTTCTCCAGAAATACCTTGTCTATCATTACTACAGCTTTAATTATTCTGGAATTTTTTATAAATAGATTTATACAGTATGTGATCTACATTTCTGCTTTGACAAAAGCTATGAAGCATGAGATTTTTCCATCTTAATTATGTGTGCTTTTCAGTGGTGTTGCAGGTATTCATGTTATAGTGAAACAGATTCCCAAGAGCTTAATTTGTTTTTGTTTTTTATTTTTATTGAGCTCTACATTTTTCTCTGCTGCCCTCCCTACCTCTTCTCTTCCCCCTTCAACCCTCCCCCAAGGCCTCCATGCTCCCAATTTACTCAGGAGATCTTGTCTTTTTCTACTTCCTATGTAGATTAGATCTATGTACATCTCTCTGAGTGTTCTCAGTGTTGTCTAAGTTTTCTGGGATTGTGGTTTGTAGGCTGTTTTTTAAATTTGTACCTCTAAGGCTCTGTAGCCTTCAAATAAAATGCCCCTTCACCCCATATCTTGTCCCCGTGTGACCACTCTTGTGCGTGCTCCTTGTGTGATTTTGACTAACTTCAGATACCTTATTTATAGGGAGCCACGGTGTGTATTTTTGTGATTTTATTTCACGTATTTATGTCCTCATGGTTCTTTTATACTGTAGTGTGTGGTGGGGCCATACTTTTTTCTAAGCCCAGCATGTACTGTATGCACCTGTCACATCTCTCCAGGCTGCTGCTGATAGAGACCTGGATTGGTTCTACCTTTGTCTACTGTGAATACAGCACTAAAAATGTCTGCTTGAGACCTTGTTGACAGTGCTATAAGGTGTTACAGGCTCAACTGATGATTCTATTTTAAACATTTGAAGAGCCTCCATCCTACTTTATATAGAGGACATACCATTTATAGTCCCAACAATGTTCAGGGTTCCACTCTCTGCAAATTTTACCAACACAATATTTTTTTATTTTGTTTGATAGTAGCCATTACAATGATGTGTAGACAATATCTCCCTGCGGTTTTGCTTTCCACATCTCAGATATTTAGTGGCACTGAGTATCTCTACGAATGCTTCTTGAAACATGTGTTTATCGTTTTTGAAGAAATGTCCACTGAAGTCTGTTATCTGTTATTTTATTTTTTAAATTTTTAATCATTTTTTGTTTTATTTTTTGAGATGGAGTATCATTGTATAGCTATGCCTGGTCTCGGACTTGCCTTATAGACCACAATGGCTTTGAACTCATAGAGATTCATCTTCCTCTGTCTCCTAGGTGATGAGACGAAAGGTGTGTAATACCATACTTGGCTAGGATAGTTGAATTTTTGTATATGTGTTGTAGGGTATTTACATGCACATATCCATATTTATGTGTTGATGCTCTAACTACTTCTCTGTATATGCACAAACATATCTATATTTGTATATATTATCTATAACTCTCCCTTTTCTCTCCACATACATAAACATTTTCTGAACATGTTTATCTTATTAATTACAGATTTGTAATTATTTTCTCCCATCCTTTTGTTTGTTTGGTTTTTTTTTTCTTTTATTTTCTTTTGGTTTTTTGAGACAGGGTTTCTCTGTGTAGCCCTGGCTATCCTGAAACTAGCTCTGAAGACCAGGCTAGCCTCAAACTAGCAGATATCCACCTGCCTCTGCTTCCTGAGTGCCAGGATTAAAGGTGTGTGTCACCACACCCAGCTTCAATTGTGTCCTTTAATGCATACAACTCTTAAATTTTTATTCAGTCTGTTTGTTCCATTTTTACTTTGTGCTTTTGGTGTCATATCAAAGAAATCATTGAATAACCAGCTACAAATATACACACCCAGTCAACATTTGATGACAAACGCAGAGGTTAGTAATTAGAACAAGGATTAATTCAAGAGTCATCTGTATTTGCATTTCATATGCAGTTTGTACTTATATCTGATTATGACTGTTCTATTGTTGTGAAAGATAATTTCCAGCAAAATACAAAAGTGTTTTCATAAAAAGATGATATGAGAAAAATTGGAAATACCTGTCAATTTTCTTGGCTTAACCACCCTGTGTTCAGAGCCTTCTTGTCGTGAGTGCACTTTGAGTAGTCTGCATTTTAAAGAATACTCTTGGTAGGATGCAGGATGAAGAACAAAGTTTAGTTCATAGAAAAATGACAAAAGTGTAATCAAGTGAGTGTATCTTTACTATGTTGAAATATGTCACAGATACAACTCTATAAAATTAGAGGGGTCATAGGGACTAACTGATAGTTCTTCAGTATAAACTGGGTTCTCCTGTGGGTTCATGCATTCGCACGTGGGAAGGGTTAGCCTGCATTAAAATGGGAGACTTCCTCAAGTGGGGTCACAACCTCCATCCTTCCTCTATCCCTTTTACTGTATGAATGGCTTCCTGCTCAGTGTGGGGGTCTACAGCTTAAACAGGAGCAGCCCCTCTAAGTCTTCTGTCCCTGACACTTCTGTTCAGGCAGTCACTTAATTCTCTCCATTTTCCCTCTCCCTGTTGTGACTTTCCCACCCAGGTTAGCCTGCTTTTCATGACCAGTTTGTCTTGACTGGCCCTCTTCAACTGGAAGTCAGTTTCTAAAACACAGTTCGCTCTTGTCTTGGTAAAACTTTGCAAGATTCTCATTTGTTCTTGAAACTAATCCAGTACTGACCATCTTACCCCACAAAGCCACGTGCTTACCGCATTGAGCTCATCTGTCCTCTGTTTGCATCTTTTGAGCCTTTCTCCGGGGTCTTCTCATTACTGTTATGCCCAACACTGCGAAGTCCCCACAAAAGCCAACAAGGAGACTGAGTCCCATATGTAAAAGCAAAGAGCCTTTATTTTAATCAAGTTTGCAAACTCGGTCTCTCCACATGTCCAACATATTGGAATAAACGGAGAGCCCCGAGCTCAGTTAGAATTGGTTTTTATAGTAGTAAAGGGGTGGGGGGCGAGGGATTTCTGAAATTCAGGACCCCTGATTGGCTGACATTTGTCTAGGGTGTCCTGGTGAGTGTGTGCTGGCAGGTGGTCCTATCTATAGTGGTTGGAATGCTAGGCATTTCCTTTGGGATGGTCTGTTCTTGGGTGGAGGGCTGGTAATCTTAGTTTGTTAATCCTCCTGCAACCAGGCATTGCCTCAGGGTAAACTACTGAGACACAGGCCTCTTATTAGATTTATAGATGGCCAGTTCTACTCTGGCAGGTGGTAATGGTTGGAAGTAAAGAACTTCCTTTGGGTGACCTGCCCATACTTAGCTTATCATGGCTGGCCCCCACAATTACCTCTCTATTGCTAATCCTCTCTGTGGCTTCTGAGGTTCTAGAGGTTACAAGTCACTCCCTGTTGTAGTCTGAGAAACAATCACAGTACTTATAAATTCAGATTATATCGAATGATTGGCAACTGTAGTTCATGTAAGCTAAATGAAATCCCCTTTTCCTTCTAGGTGCCAGTTCTTATAACAACCTAGCACACTCAGGATTTCAGCTTCTGAGGGAAGCTTGAGTGAGTTGTGAAGTCATGGGGATGCAGTGCATCTGTGGACTGCTGTCTGTGAGCTGAAGAACTCACACCATCTCATCTGCAACTCCAGAGTAGCTACCACATTTGAAATCCATGCCATTGTTGGTTTTAAATCTAAATTCACCTGCCTTCTAAAATTTTATCTCTAGTAAAACGTCTTTGAACTTTTAAAAGTCAGGAATCCATCTTTCCCAGTTTGCATTTGATTTTCCTCTATGTTAGTATCATATATGCATTTTATGTATATGAACTCTTCACTCTGAGCATGAAGACCATAAAAATAGAGAGAATGAATGCGTTTGTGCCTACATGAAATTTATATTACTTCTTATTTTGTTATCCACATCATGAAGTACTGTTACAACTATAGTGAGGTGTTTCCAATGGTCATTGTCATTTGATGTGACATGATGAAGTATCTTAAAGAAATAACGCAATAGAAACTCAGGCTCATAACAAAAGTGATTGGACTCTTTGCTCTAAAATTTTGTGCTTGGACATCTCATCGTAAATGGTGCATGTGGGAATTTGTAGGATCAAATGTTGTATTTTTTAGACATATTTTTATTTGTCTACCTTTGGTTTATATTACATTTCCGCATCTTGGCTGACAGTTCTTACTCCCTGAACCTCTTTCTCCTTCAATACAGTCAACGTCTCTATTACTTAACATTGAAAGGGACGAAAATGTACATATTTGTATTTTCTAGAGAATTCTAAAATTGTGATAGCTTTGGAAAAGCAAGCTCAGGCCATATGCTTCTCACTGTGGAGCCTCAGAGAGAAACACCATGGCAGAAAGTGGAAAGACCATGAGAATTTTTTGAGTTAATTTTTTCACCAGGGACAAGCGTTTCCAAGCTTACACATTATAGCATTCCCCATTCACCATATAGTCTCCCCCTAGAGAGAACTGACCCATCACCTGTCAAAAACCACACTCACTAGCAAAGGAAATCGTTTTTCTTGTATTTGCTTGGTTGTCAAGTGTGCCATTCTTTATGGAGAGTAGTTGCTTCCTTCTCTCTCAGTTGAGGCAGTCACCGGTACAGCATGATGCCAGAGCTCATCCCCTGCCCAGTGGCACTGTTGCAAACTGTCACAGATTGCCAAAGGATGCCTTGACTGTGAGTCTAATTACTCATATCTAGGAAGCATTCCTGATCTAGTAAAGGCTTTAGTGTCCCACAGGTTCCCCACATGCATTTCCTTCCCCTAAGGCCTCACTTCAGAGAGAAAACACAGTTAGGTGCCTTTTTCCTTCAGCAACCAGTTTTTCTAATGTAATTTATCACTGAGGAAAAATACCTTGTGTGCATGCATTTTTATGAATAATTCATTCTTTAATCATAACACATGTCCCTGTCCATTTCAGATATGCATAAGAAAGAGAGGAGGAACAGTGTTTCCCCAGGTAAACAGTCGCCAGCATTTAGTTCTTCAGCTACTGGATCACATATTAATCAATACTGGAATTTAGTCTCAATAACTCAACATAATTAAAGTAGCACATTCTTTTTGTCTTTTCACTGGCACACAAACTGTGATTTGAAGATATGACTTGGTGGAGACTTTTGTGTCTTTGTAGTGTTTTCAGTGAGAATGGTTCTCATAGGCTCATATATCTGAGTGCTTGGTCCCCAGTTGCTAGGACTGTTTGGGAACGATTAGGAAGCGTGGTCTTGTTGGAGGTGTGTCACTGCCTGTGGGCTTTGAGGTTTCAGAAATCCATGCCAGGCTCAGTCTGCTCCTCTCTCCCTGCCTGTAACTTGTAGATCAGATGTAAGTTCTCAGCTACTGCCGCAGTGCCAAACCTGCGTGCCGGACACCATCTTCCCTCCCACCATGACCATGGACTAGCCCTCTGAAACTGTAAGCCAGCCCCAAATTAAATGCTTCCTGTTATAAGCTGCTTTCATCATGGTGTTTCATCATAGCAGTAGAAAAGTAACTAAGACACTCTCTCTGTAAGTAGTGTCACACATGTCTGCCCATGCACAGGGCCACTCCCCTCTACAGAGTCCTTTCCTGATTAACATTCCAACCTGCCGACATCTGGAGCACGCCTATCTTCTGCTGCCATGTCAGATCTGACTCAACCCATGCTAGGCCAACTTTCAGTGCCTGGGTCCAGTAGGACTTGGGGCCTAAGTCAAGCTTACATAATCTGCTGATTATAACCGTGAGGCCTCAGCTCTAACTCTCTGGATAAAACACAGCTAATGTTTGCTACTCTTTTACATGCACTGAACATAACACTTTACACTAGCCTGAGCTTCAAGTGTCAAACCTCCTTCTGTATACTCAAGCTGAAGACCCAGCCTATTTGGAGACCTTCCTAAGTTCTTGTAGTATCTACAAACCTATTTTCATGTATGAAAAGTATTTTCCTGGCTGGGATATGAATGTTCCCTTCCACTTCTAAAGCTGTATAACGTAGAATCAGTAGTGAGAAGCATGCTGGTAAGTCAGAGGCTGCAAGTACTGTAGCTTTAACATAAGCTATCCATCTTTACGAGTGCGAGGGTGTGCTTTTGGTTGTTTGTTTCGACTCAGTCTGAAGGAATCTAAATATGTACTACCATATAAAGGAACTCATTAAAATGGTTCAACATCATACTAAGATCTATCTCCATATAATTTTAAGTGAAAAATCTTAGTCATAATACAAAACATGTGCCTGTATGTCTGTCCTAATGCCTCTTATTTAGTGGTAATGAAAATTTTTATCTTTCATAGTCAGTTAGTGAAAATATATATCAGAAGTGAATAAGTCTAGGAGAAATATGGCATCGTCTATCTGTAGAATTCTGTCTTTCCTGAGCCTCCCTTTACTCTTTGTGTCACATGTAAAATTGGCAGAGAATCTCTAGACTGCTTCTCTAAGGAGCCTGCAGATATGCTGATATGTTAAAACCATAACTATTCAATTAGGACTCAGTTGTAAATCAGCCGATGGCTAAGTTGTTTTAGCAGGGACACCAACACGGAGAGTTCATTTCCTAATTTCCAAAGTAAATGAGAGCATACATTTGAAAATAAAAACGTTGCCCCGAAGCAGCGCTAAGGAGCAGAAGGAAGGCTCAGAGCCTTTGTTTCATTTCTCTTCAGTGCCTTTTGGTTGTCTTAAAAACCACAGCATTTAATTTTCAGCTTCTACACAAGAATGTTAAAGAACTCCAAGAATGTGCTCCAGGGTGGAATGTGTGCATCAGTTGGAGCAGCGTTCCCGCCTGTGGACTGTGTTTATAGTATTGTCAAGGATCCCCTTTTGTTCAGAACCAGACTGGAAGCAGGTA
Organism: Dicrostonyx torquatus; assembly: GCA_028555095.1. Lineage (NCBI taxonomy): Eukaryota > Metazoa > Chordata > Mammalia > Rodentia > Cricetidae > Dicrostonyx > Dicrostonyx torquatus. The sequence goes on from JAQHUG010000014.1 coordinate 13,922,572, forward strand.
TTGAGAATGACTGGGACTGAAGTCGCATAAAGTATGTAAACCAGAAAAAGTTCAAAGGATGCTCTAATAGACCTGAGCCTCGTCCCATGGTTCATAATGTTGACTATGTATAGCGTGTGTCTACCCTCATGCTATTTGTAGTCTTAGGAAACTTGCTATAGTCATGGCTAAAATGAAACATAACCGAGTTGAGGTTTATACTTCTATACTATATAAATATATTTATACATGGAATTCGTAATCAATTCAAATTGCAAATATTATGTTAATAAAGTCATTGCAATTTTAGCTCTTTACATATAGAACACATAGTTTGCCTAAACTAAAGAAACAGTGAAGCTATCTATGACTGTAATCTTCTTACCTAGAACACTATAAAACAGACAGATGCTAAGTTTTTAAGTTGTTTATAGAGAAGTTATACATGGCAGATTGGTATGGTAAGCACATGGTAGATAAATTTAAAATTGTCTATCAATTATATTAAAAGAACAACTAGAAAATGTAAAATATAATTAAAGCAAATGCTAGAATTTTATTATGGATTCTATACCAAAAAAATTGAGATGTTCCATCAACCACTGCTAGTGGGGGCACGTTAGGGAATGTTTAAATGAGTGTCTGCTTACTGTGATGACCCGATGTGACAGATATCACTGTATATTCCTGCTTTCCCTAAAAATGTCCTGTTCAATTTTGTGGAAGCTCAGACTCATCTCTTATAATTCTAGATTGGCCTATTTGGTACCTTTCCATTTTAACTTTGCCAGGCCGTCTCAGAGAATCACTTTCCTTCAGTACTCACACAGCACATCATTTGCAATGCCGTGTGCCCACACCGTTCTCAGAATACAGCAATCACAAGAGCTAGTTCCAGGACAGGCTCCAAAGCCACAGAGAAACCCTGTCTCGAAAAAACCAAAAAAAAAAAAAAAAAAAAAGAATACAGCAATCAACCCATTTGACAAAAGCCTCTCTCGACATATCCCGAATACAATGTGGACAAGACAAAAAAGCATCACTGCTTTTGTGAGTGAGTGTGTGGTGTGTGTGTGTAGACATAATGTATACAAGGATTAGGAAGTATCAGTATCAGTTTAAAGTCTAGGTAGTGCAAGAGAGATGCGACTGGAGTTCGGATCAGTGATGGTAGCAGTGGTGAACAATAGTCAGAGTCAGTTTCTACTGAGAAGGAAGAGCTAGCAATATTTGCCAGTTATGTGTCTAACTAGTAAAGAGCAGTCATCCTTGCTTTAGTACCATCAGCCTGGAAAGGTTCATGTAATGCAAACAGCAGCATGAGAACACATCCAGAACACTAAAGAAGACGGTGTCATGGGTAGGAAGAAGAGAATCAGCTCTTTGTTCTGTATGTGTGGTTACTGTGCCTGTGCAATCTGAATGGTGATACAAGATGTCCTGGGTGTGTGTGCTTGACATTCAGAAGTTTGGAAAATGCATGCTACACATAGGCACACAAGCTTACATACATACATACATACATACATACATATATACATACATAATATATATTTCCACTTCTGTGTATATAGGACACATATGAACACTAATGAAATTTATAGACACAAAAATGGAAGAAAAGGCTAGGGAGTGAGTCTGGATTAAGAGAAGTCTGAGGTTTGGCTTCAGCATTTCGAGATGAAGGATGAGGAAATCTCTGCAAGAGAAACCGGGCACAGTCAACAGAAAAGGCAGGAAATAGTTCATGTGTTCTCTTTCATAAACCAAATAACACACACACACACACACACTTCAAGGAGAGACTGGTCAGCTGTACTAGATGCACTGACTCTCTCTAATAGGATCAGTTTTGACTGCTGAAAACAGAAAAGAAATGGAGTACGCACAAGGGGAAAATTAACAGGGCAAGGGAAAGAGTCGAAAGTATGGCAGCTGTGTGGGGTCAAACTTACACAGTTTTTGTTGGTAGGACAGAGCCAGCAAATAGAAACAGACAATGGGATGGGATTTCCCAGAGTGCTTCCCTGCCAGTAGAGGGTTTAGAAAGAGAGAAGTCAGACTGGCAAGGAGAGAGCGTGGTAACAGAGGCTCAAGTTCAGGGGCAGCTGAAGCAGTCAGATCTAGGAACCGCTGGCAAGTTGCTTAATTACTGCAGGAGTTTGGGTAGGTGGAATGTTAGATGAAATGTGTCTTCGAATGGGAGAAATAGAAACAGGGAGCTACGCTGTTCTCAGTACGGCGCCTGCCACATACCTGTACTTAATGGATGCTGAGTGAGTGGATGAAGATTAAGATGAATCGCTGTGGTGGGAATGTACCTGTTTCAGGGAAATAGAGTAGATATTTGTTAGAATCATTTTTAGTGTTGGGAGTCTATGAATTAATAAAAATTCCAATAACTCAAAAATATAATGATGAAATATTATGATAAAGTGCCATCATTTTTCTTCATCTGCACCTTTACTAGTCACTGTACCATTTTTTACACTGAGTTCTTATCTAGGTCTCCCTTAAATTGATCAGCCATTGCCTTTTTATTGGTTTTGGCACTAAAAATCTTACCTGTGAGTTACTGCTAACATATATTATTTACAATAGAGCAAATGATAATTGAGACTTGGGAGGTGTAGACAACTTGGTGCTAACACTTGAGAATTCTCTCTAGGCTTTAAATCAGCTCACCCACTTACGACCCAGCAGTGGGAGCGGATCTGTGCGGAGACAGGCTCAGCTGGGCTCTTGGTCTGTTAGTTTTGACCAGAGGGCCTTTGGTTTAAACCAGCATCAACATGAAACCCGAGCAGAGGAAAGCAAAAACAACGTAAATTCCTAGCCTTGCTGAGCTTACTTTCTTGTAAATGCTTTGTGTTGCTTTGTTCACCTTTAGTACAGCTACTAACACTCTTCAGTGTTCTAGTATCCGGGAGCTCCCAGGAGGCTCAGTGCAAAATAGTACTCTTCAACATTTATTTCAGAGAAGAAATGGATTTACATTTCTTCCTCCTCCTAAATGGGTATCTGTCATTAAAATCAAAACCACATAATGGACTCAGAGTCCCTCTCTAAGTGTGTGATTGCAGGAGGCCAGACTTATCCTGAACACAATCAAACCTATTCACACCTGTGTAGGGACAGTGATAAGTGACAAGCTGTGTAGATTGATTATCTTCCTAACTGAAGCAGGGAGTCAGCACCTTGATGTCATGTGATCAACAGGTGCTAGAGGGTTCGCTAAATAGAATGACAATATAACAGCCAGAGTTAAGTGACTTGCCCAAACTGTATCTTTACAAAATATTAATGCATTTTATTCTGCGTGATTTTGATCTACGCTTTATCTATAAGCTAGAACAAGATCCTTATTAGTATTTGAGACCAGCTTTTTGTAATCCAAGTAGAGGTATTATACTAATAAGAAACTTTGTTCTTCCTTAGCCTCTGTGAGGGTGAGTGTAATGATGAAAGAGTTCTCTGGGTAGACATTCACAGACCTGTAATTAGGACAGCTGGGATTCTAAATGTACGAACATCTTGGAGAAGAGCAGAAAGATAGCCATGTAAACAGAAATACTGACACAAAGTTCTTCTGAATGTTTAATATTACATTCATTTATTCTAACACTCTCCATGATAAAGTAGTTGCCTATAGGCTAGACTCCATGTTGTTCTTGACTTACTAACTGAACCTGGTATGGACCTAGTTGTCACCTGCAACAGTTTAAATTATATTTAGCCACATGTATAGGTTTGACTATAGGAAGATTATTTTTGTTTTGCTCTGTATGTGTACCTGGAAATTTCAAAATTGACTTTGTATTCACATTCCTAAATGCCTAGCTCTTTTGTTGACGGATTGATTTCTAAGTATTAAGGAAATAAACTAGCTATATAGCTTACTCTGAGGCAAAGACATTGCCCCACTGTAGTGGGTCACTATGTACATACCAGAAACTCACATCTGACACAGGACCCTTGCCTTCTATAGTGGGCACTATGTACATACCAGAAATGCATGCCGACATAGGACCCTTGCCCGCTGTTGTGGGTCACTATGCACATACCAGAAACTCATGTATGACACAGGACTCTTGCCCTCTATAATGGGCACTATGTACATACCAGAAATGCATGCCGACATATATAGCAGGTCACTATGTACATACCAGAAATGTACATCTGACATAGGACCCTTGTAAACAGAGACTGCACCCTTTTTTCCTGATGGCTCAGACCCAAATAATCACACCGAAACTATATTAATTACAACACTGTTTGGCCAATAGCTTAGGCATATTTCTAGCTTACTCTTGCATCATAAATTAACCCATTTCAATTAATCTGTGTATTACCACAAGGCTGTGGCCTACCAGTAAGATTCCAGCATTGTTCTCCTTTGGCAGCTGCATGGTATCTGCCTGACTCCACCTTCATTCTCCCAGCATTCAGTTTAGTTTTCCAAACCTAACTCTATTCTGCCCTGCAATAGGCCAAAGAAGCTTCTTTATTAGCCAATAGTAATAAACCATTATTCATAGCATACAGATAGGAATCCCACATCAGACCCTTACCCACTATAGTGGATCACTATGTACCTACCAGAAATGCATGCCCCACACAAAACCCTTGCTTGCTGTAGTGGGTCACTATGTACATTCCAGAAATGCATGCCGACACAGGATCCTTGCCCATTATAGTGGGCACTATGTACATACCAGAAATGCATGCCCGACATAGGACCTTGAAGCTTCATTCCCTTTCAGAGGGGCTGATACCCAAAGATACCGTATTTTATTCGGTTCTGTTCAGATTTGAATGGCCATAGTATTTTTTTTTATTCTTGGTATAATGATGAATTCTCAGAAGATCATATAGACTTGGGCCCATACTACTAATTATTAATTACCTTTTATGAAGTCTTTATTCCATGACCAAAGTACTTAATGAGAATTAATAAATTCTCAAGGTAGCTCCATGAGTTTTCTTTTTCTTCCTCCCTCCTTCTCCTCCTCTTCTTCTTCTCTTCTGTGGAAATTCAGGTAATTTGAACAAAGTCACTTAGATAATGTGGTAAAACCAACCTTTTAAGTGGATTGTCCTCTCCCCTGGGCCTTATTGGAGTTTACTTTTCTTTTTAATTACCACCTTCCATTCATAATTTGTGATTTTTGCATTGATACATTAGTCTCTTAATGATATTTATCAATAAATGTACTACTTAAAGATATACAAAATGACGTTTCAAAATTTGTTCAGTATGTATCAGCTTCTTCTAGGTGAAATTATCCATTAGAAATGAGACATACATTCAGTGAAGCATGACCCATGGAATAGAACTAATAATATGAAATCACTCAGTCCTTTTTCCTATTTTAGTATGTATTGTTCCTTTTAATAATCTGTACTCAAATGTAATCTAGTTAAAGTTTATAAAGTTAAAAATCAATAATTTAATGCCAGCAGCAGTTTTTACCTCTATAGTCCTTTGTAACTTATGAAATCCACAGAGTTTTGTGTGACTTCTGGTTTTATTTAATAAGTAAGTTTTGATTGCCTGGAAAGGTGAATATATAAATCACAAATAAGTAATTTTGTCTTTATATACAATTTGATTAAAACCCCCCATAGTGTTGGCAAGTGTATAATACATGTTTATAAAATGAGTGTCTTTGCATCTATTATTTTTGCTCACAGCTAATAACAGGCAATACAAATTATAAGTAATAAAAAAGTTTTACAGCCCAACTAAAATCATGCTGTTTTGATCCAGTGTACAATAATGTATGTCAATTGTCAAGAGTGGTGTTAGTAGCAATATTTACATGCTCTGGGAAAATAAATCCCCCAGAGGTACTTATGTTTGGGGGTTTCAGCAGTGGTTTCTCTTTGTTTGAACTTTGCACACCACACTCTCAGGTCAAGAGAATGTTCTACACTGTGCATAAGGAATGCTAATGAGGCGTTGCCTGCGTGGTATTGTTATCACAGTCCGGTCTAAGGATGAGGACTTTGGAGAACAGTTTTGTTCAAGTCCCTCAGGGTAGTTCCCCTGCAGTCTGTCTACTCTTTGATGGTCATTACCGGACTCTTGAGAGCCCGTTAAGACCAAGTGAAAATGGGACGTTTGCAGAAGGCATCTTCCTCTTGAGTTGTTTTCAAAGCTTAAGGATCACAAGTAGAATCAGATTTCTGGAAGGTGAAGTACTGTCTAGAACACTGGGATAAACTAGCAATCACAGTTATGGACACATCACAACTAAGCCAGATGACTTTCCATTTTGTGAGACAAGACCTTCTGTGCCAAACATGTAGTGGATGCAGTCAGACCTGGCCCATCCTCATGCCCACTACCTGTTCTCCTTTCCCTTGCTGCCTCTGAAGGCCTCAGGTACCCAGGAATTAAGATGACAACTTACTAAGTAATTCTAAAGAAACCTTTTGCCTTAGGACAAACAGACATAGCTTCCAAAAGGTGGCAGGTGGCCTAACTCTTCCAAATGCATTGTCTCTTTATTTTGCTTGATAAAACTGGCAGATTTGCTCAGTCTTGCCTTCCTTGCTCTTTTTTTTTTTCTTCTGACCATCCTCATCAGTTAGCACATTTATTCCACTGGAATGTCCCTACCTTGTACTGAGCTAAGAAGACAGGCTTCATCATCCTTCTTAGGGCCCAAGACAGGCTTCATCATCCTTCTTAGGGCCCTGGGTCTTCCGTCTTCCTAAGGTGATTTTGGTCTGTGTCTTCTGCCTGCCGCTCTGTACTCATTTTGCTGAAATTATTTTCAGAGTGCTATGGGTACATCACAGAGTCAGCCTCTTCCTTCTTTTCTTTTCTTTCTCTCGACTCTGTTCTGGAATCTCCCGACAGCCAGGAGTTCAGCTGATTTCACAGCACAAGGAGAAATTCTGTGCTTATTATCATATTTTTGATGTTCTGTATATCAATAGGGCACGGGCATTCTACTTTAGCTTGTTAGCGCTCATAATTCCCTGTCTGTATAGACCAATTTTGCATAGCGGAGTGATTAGGAGATGAGTGTTGAAGCCTTTCTCTGCTTGGCTGTAGAGACCTTTCTAGCTCTAACTGTATCTTCATCTCACACACATCCTGATGGAATGCATCTCCTCAGTGCCTGGGTTTCTGAAGGTGCTACCTACAGAAATGCTTTGGTAGAAAATCTCATCGCAAACTGGGAATTGCAACTTGACTTTTGTGTGTCATTAAATGCTCTCTGTTAACTGTTTACATTTAAACTTTGACATTGAAATTTATCAGCAATAAAGCATTTTTGAAAGATTACTTTAGTAAAATCCGAGTATTTCTTTAATGTATTCATGTGAGGTATAATGAACTGCCTTGAAACTTTCACAATAATTGTTTTCAAATAGAATAAAATCAAATCTCTTTCAATATTAATAAAACAGCTGATGTCAGATGACACTATCAGATTTTCTTTAGTATTTCTAAAGAATTATTTAAGAACATTATGTATTCATTTAATATCTTTATTTCTTTCATACATGGTTAAACACAATAATATACAGTATTAAAATGTCAGAGTTATACTTCCATGCATTTTAATTATATTGAGATCCTCATCCAAAGTTTACTTTACAGAAGTTATTTGAAATAATCAAGTATTATATTTTTCATAATAGCAAAAGTATTTTATGCAATAACACATTTTGAACACCTTTATGGAGAAGTAAAAATTTTTTCCCCAAATCCTCAATAACTAGTCCCTACAGTGGGATTCTGCAGGGGATGGGTGGCTAAATTCTTGTCATAATGCTGTGTCTACCTGTTACCTTCAATTGGTGATGTCCTGATAAATTCCTCATCGATATCATTGCCTATGAATAATATCTGTTAAGAGTTTTCGGTTGATCCAGTACTCTGGTGACCAACTTTGGACTGTCTGGCCCTTTTATTGTTCCTTTGGTACATTTACACTATGAGGAAGAGGTTGTGAAAGTATTGATCAGAATTCCTGTATTTATAGTCTACGTTAGGGAAATCACCTGTCCTTTTTTGGTCTTTGTTCTATTTTTTAAAGATTTATTTTTACTTTATTTTAGTTTATGTGTATGGGTGTGTTTTGCCTGCATGTATATGTCCATCACATTTGTGCCTGGTGCCCATGGAAGCCTGAGGAGGTCATCTGGTCTCTGGAACTGTACTTACAGATGGTTGTGAGCTACCATGTGGGTGCTGGGAACCAAACCTGGATCCTCTGTGAGAATATCAAGTGTTTTTAGCAAGAGAGCCATGTCTCAACCCCAAGTTTCCTGTCTTTTATTGTCAATAGCAACAAAATTATAAATTTTATTTAATAAAATATGTTTTTCCCATAATCCAAACATATGAACACCTTATTTTATTTCTTTTACAATATATTGCTTTCTCAGGATCTGTTGAAATTTATGCCCATTAACAACACTGCTGAGAATTAATGTAAACAGTTATTAAGAACTTTCAGTTGGAGAACAGACCAGGAGGATGTCCCTCATGCGGTATTTTTAAAGGGATTAAGCAGGAGAGAAATTCTGGGCTGAGAGTCAGCAGTGCCCATAGGGATTAAGTAAGATGTACAGCTGCAAACAAGGATTGATTGAGTACTCCTGTCCCTTTCCTAGGTTGCTGTTCTCAGAACAGTATTATCTGTCAGGTGCTTGCAAAACAAAAACAAATCAGATGGCTCCTCTGCACAAAATTGACTGGACCAAGAAGGGTGAGCTCGGGCCTTGAGTGTATGTACTAACACCCAGCAGCAGCAGGAGCAGTGACAGAGAGCCAGCAGCTCTCTCCCTGTTCTTTTGCCTAAGCCATCAAAGTGGCAAGTTTTATCTGTAGTTTACCTTTGACTCTTTCCTCCTTGCTGCATTGATGTCACCTGAGGGAAAATTTGGCAAGGAGACCAGCCCTTTTACTCACATTACAAAATCCACATCAGCAGCGCCCTCTTCCTTTGGTAACTGTGAATGGACCGTCTGTGATAGTATACCAGTGAGAACACTCAAGAGTATGAAAGCCCAAAAGGGGAGTGACAATTCATAGAATATCAGTAACAGTTTTAGGATAATCTAATACATTCAAAAATATTTGAGAACATAGTGTAGCAATAAAACAAGACACAGAGATACTCAAATAAAGGAGCCATTAGAACACCCTCTGGGGAATATAGATATGATTGTTGAAACTAAATCAATGAAATCTGAGAGAAATGTTGCGAAACGCTGACAAAAAAGAAAGAAACCCAAAGGCAAAAAGAAACTATGTATGTGGGAAAATATAGAGAGATGCCATTGATCAAGGTAAAATCTAGGGATATCAGAAAAAAAATAATAATCAAAGGCAGATAATCAAAGACTATAAACAAAATAACAGGACCTAATGAAGACACATCTTTTCATTTTCTCCTGTGAGTGTCTGCACCTAGATACTTGCTGAAGTGTGTAAGCACCAAGGATGAACACGGGGTCACAAACACTCTAGGAGAAGAGAAATCGAAGTTTGATTTTTCAGCCCCCTATTAGTGAGGAAACAAACAAGCAAACAAAATTCTCATATAAAATAGATTTATATCTAACTGCTCATGAACATATATCATTTTTAAAATTATAAGGAGAAAATTTTCCCCTTGAAATGGTATGTGCCCTAATTTTGCAAAGGCAGTTTGAGACATTTTTAGATGCACAGAAGTTCAGGACATTTCATTTCTAACATGTTTAATGGTTAAAGGTTCAAGTGCTGTAAAATATTTTAACATAGGTTAGGATATGATCCTTAGTCCTGCCAAAACAATCAAATACAGTTGTCCTGTCTAGTTTTTATGTCAATTTGACACATGTTGTAAAGAGGCCACTAGTTAGCTCCCAGCCGCTTAGCCCCAAAATTACACAGAAACTGTATGATTTAAATTACTGCTTGGGCCGTTAGCTCTAGCTTCTTATTTGCTAACTCTTACATCTTAATTTAACCCATTTATATTAATCTATGTATTGCCACGAGGCTCTGGCTTACCAAGTAAAATTCTGTGTCTATCTCTGGCAGGGATACATGGCTTCTCCTGACTTTGCCTCCTTTCTCCCAGCATTCAGTTTAGTTTTTCCTGCCTAGCTCTACTCTTTTGCCCTATCACAGACCAGACAGTTCTTTATTATTCATTAATGGTAATCACAGCATACACAGGGGAATCCCACATCACTTCCCCTTTTCTTTTTAAATAAAAAGGAAGGTTTTAACTTTAACCGAATAAAATTATATATAACAAAACAGGTATCAAGCAAGAATTATACTTACAATATTTATATCTACTTTATCTTTTATCATAACTAAG
>JAQHUG010000014.1:13934915-14035741 GCA_028555095.1 Dicrostonyx torquatus
TGCCTCTGCCTCCCAAGTGCTGGGATTAAAGGCGTGCGCCACCACCGCCCGGCCAGAACACTTTCTTTGAATACCTCCATCTGTCACATGGGTTGACAGTCTCAGTAGAACTCAGCCTTCCAGTTATGTATTCAACAAGATGTGGATAATATGAATTAATAAAATTTTCATGAAAACAGTTGAACCCTCTGAAATGGAAGCAGCAGGATATGACTTTAGCCTTTCTATTATTTACACAAAATGTTTACTTGTTTGCAGCAAGTAGCTGATATAGACTAGAAAAACACAGATATATAGGAAGCATTCAGTTTCTTGCTAAGAATGTCACATGCCAAATCTACATATCATCACATGCTCTTCATTCTGACAATTGCCCTCTAGACCTAAGGAAGCAACATCACATATTTAGAGGGTATTTTGTTATTGTTGTTGTGCACATGTGTCTTTTTGGAGGCAAGATGAAGAGCTGAATGGCTATAATGGAACTTTATAACAGAGGAGAGAAAGAATAGACAAGTTCCTGGATTATACTTTCATAACCATTTATCACTTTATCATAAAATTAATACTCCTTGATGGGAATAAGAAAAACTAAGACATTTATGCTGGAAATCTTCCTGCAGCAATCTTTGAAGTTTCTAGGAAGAAGATGGGGCTCTACAGCAACAATTCCACTTGGTTGATAATGATGTCACGATGCTGATAGTGCTACTATAAGACCAGTTTTGGGTACCAGCTGTTCAAGGTGGTTCCAATTTGGTTAGCTGAAATGGTGCACCTTCTTATAATGTTCTAGCCACAACTCCAAACAGGATCCTCAGAAAAACCTTACTAAATACTCAGAAAATATTTGCAATTACATCAGACAGCAATCTTGAAACTTAACCAGTATTTACTTACACAGGATCCCATAAAAAGTACATCACCCCCATGACAGCTGGAAGTAATTCTAGAAGACAATGTCCTCTCTCCCAACTAAGTTTGTCCTTAGTTAGGGACATCAATTAGGAGTTGATTATAACTGATATAATTTTGGGTGTTGGGGTAGAAAATATGTAGGCTGAGAGATTTTTTTGTAAAAGGGAAATTGGATGGGATAATAGATTAGTGTGAGCTTACTCACACTAATAATTATAGTGAGTAATACAGTAAATATTTGTGAACTATTATTTATAGGCAATTTAATTTGGTATAGATTTTTGAATATTAATAGAAATTCATATTATATTGAATATGTTCCTATTTATGTTTGAAATATTTGTATACCTAGGCAAAGTTATTTGGTCATATTGTGTGCATGCACAATTCTACCTCTGCTTAAGACATTTTGTATATTGATACAATTTTATGATATATTTATCATATTGTACTATACATTTCTACCTCTGATCAAAACACTTATACATTGTTTATATTTTTATGTCATTGTCCTTATTTACTGCACAGTTGTTTAAAGATTGTTTAATATTCTAATATGAAGTCTTAATCTTTAAGCTATATAGGTATTAAGAATTATAGGTCAATAGTCATCCATGTTTGTCATACGTATAGTTATAGGTTCTTTAGATACATAGAGATTGTAGTCCACATATATAGGTAATTTCAACCTCTCCAAAGAACTGTAGAATATAGCATTTAAATAAATTAGGGTTCTGTTAACATGAGACACAATTGCTCTTGGCAGCACTGATCTATTTCTGAGAGAATGTTGAGCACTGAAGACACTTCACTGGGACCTTGTTTTCTTCTTGGCAAAACTGGCCTTTGGGCAAGGAACTACCTATGTCTTGACCACTAACAAAATGCTTGATGTCCAGAAGGAGAAGCAGGATACAAGTAAAAAGACTGTCAAACCTTGCCAAGATGGTTTTGAAATTTTTCCTGCCTCTGAAAGTGACCTGTCAGTTATTCTAGGCCTTAGCCAAAGTTTGTTGCTCCAGTGTTGCAAATGAGACTTTGGGTGATTGCCCAGGTAGCTAGTTGTCTCTGTCATTTATTGCACATTTTGGAAGTTGCTTGATTGTACTTCCTGTTTACTCAAGTAATATTATTCCTTTTTCAGGTCTTCGATGGGGTTGAAGACTAGATAGTCATAGTTACTTTCCTTTCATGACTTGGCCAAGTTATTTCTATTACAAGGCTTAACCTCTTTAAGATACGATAATTATTGAAACCTTTAGCATATGTTTCTTGCTTAATACTGTTTATGCTGGTTGTAATCAATAATTTTTATTCTTGATATTTGTTCTTATTGTATATAATTTGTATTAGACTTAGAATTCACTTATTTAGACAAAGAGGGAGGTACTGTGGGAATTCTTTCAGCTAATAGCCTTTAAGACACCAGCCCACTTGGAAGTGGTCTTTTATACTGTAAATGCAGTTATAATGCTTGCATTCTCTCTCTGCTGCTGCTGCTGGATTCAGTTCCCATTCCCCGTTTGTGCAGAGAACTGTGATCTGTGAGTCTATCCATGAATAAAGAACCCTTTATTATACTCAATTCTAAGCTAGTGTGGGATTATTTTATAATGTCCATCTTCAAATTTTGAGTTCTTTATAAAGGAAGAATGACCCCTTCCAGACCATATTTGGAATGTGAGAAAGAGTAACGATTTGGGGTCATCATGCCAGCTATCCTGAGAAAGTTCAATTGTTGGCGAGAAGATATGTAGCCACCTGTACCTGCATCTGCAGAGAGTGGGTGTATGTTTGGGATGAGAAGAACCTTCGTGAACAGTTGGCAGGTGTGGGAGGGAGGCCAGATGGTGAAAGACAGGTCAGGCATGTCCACAGATAGTTTCATTATAGAGCCCAATATTAAAAGGGGTTCTTGAATTTATTTCCACAAATCTACAACTGCCAGAATACCTTGCTCCTTTATATAAGTTATTATTTCTAATTCTTAAGAAGAAAAACTACAGACTATGGTAAAGTGTTTGTAAACCACCTATGTGACAAAGAATTTGTGTCTAGAAAATAAAGAATTTTTTAACTCTAACTAAAAAATGTGTTAAGACATCAGTAACAGCAATAAAAATATTGAAAGGAGCATACAGACAGCAAGTAAACACATGAACAGATGCTAAACACCGTTGATCATTAAAAACACTAATTAAGCCTGTAATAAAATGCCACTACATAACTATTAGAATAGCTAAAACAAATTGACAACAGCAAGTGCTGGCAAGCCTATGGATATTCTGCATCCTTCAGATGCTGCTGATATAGCTGTAATAGCATTGCTGCTCTGGAAAAGAGTATAGTAGATTCTTAAAAGAACTAACCTTGTAATTAAAATATCACACTGTCCTTGTCACTTAGACATTCATCCTGCTAAAACCTATACTCACATAAATACCCAGACATGAATGTCTGTAACATCTTTATTTGTAAATGGCTCCAAATTAGAAACTATCCACGATGCTTTTGTGGGTGAATTTTTACATTCTTGTATGGCCTTACCAAGGAACACTACTCAGAAATAAGAAAGAATGAAATCTTGGTGCATGAAACTCCTTGGATATTTGGGGAAAGCTGTTTGTTCATTCCTGGCTGCCCAGAACAGAAAGAATTCCACAGAAACTATATTATTTGCAATACTGTTTGACTAATAATTTAAGCATACTTGTAGCTGGCTTTTATATCCTAAACCAATCTTCATTAATCTGAAGGTCAAGGTCATGGTCTACTGGCAAAGTTCCATTTGGCAGCTTGCTTCTTTCTCCTCTGGTGGCTACATGGCTTCTCCTCGACTCTGCCTACTCTCTCTATATCTCTTCCAACCTGGCTATATTCTGTTAAGCCATTGGTTGAACACAGCTTCTTCATTAACCTATCATGATAAAACATATTCACAGCACACTTCACCTTCCACATCACTTGGATGAATCTTAAGGGGATGATCCAAAGAACCCACAATGTACATTTCTTTTTTTTTCATTTTTTATTAAATTTAAAAGAAAAATTTACATTTACTCCTTTTGTCCCAGGCCCTCCTGCTCCCCCACTACCCCACCGCCCTCCCCCTGCTTCCTTAAGATGTGGCAGGATACCCTGCCCTGTGGAAAGTTACTCTTTTCCCATTACTATTTTCTCCTCCTCTTCATCTTCCTTTTTGTCCTTCCCCTGCTCCTCTCTCTTTCAAACAGTGTCTCATTTTGTAGCTTTGACTGGCTGGAAACTTCCTATGTAGAGCAAGGTAGCCTTGAACTAACAAAGAAATCTATAAGGCATTTTCTTAATTAGTGATTCATGAGGGAGGGTCCAGCCCATTGTGGATGATGCCATCCATAGGCAGGTGATCCTGGGTTCTATAATAAAGCAGACTGAGCAAGCTCTGAGGCACAAGCCCATAAGTAGCACCCTTCTGTGGCCTCCACCATTAGCTTCTGCCTCCAGGTTCCAGCCCTACTTGAGTTCCTGTCCTGACTTCCTTCATTGATGGACTGTGATCTGGAAGTGTAAGCCAAATAATCCCTTTCCTTCCTAATTGGGTCAAATCAGTCCTTTCCTCCTTAACTTGCTTTGGTCATGGTGTTTCATTACAGCCCTATGTGGTTTTGCATCCTTACTGCACACAAAAGAGGCATTTAAATAGCTTATTACATGAGGGACTGCTTAGATGGTTCTCTTATTTTCTGATGCCTAAATCACTGGTCACGCTTTTCTCACTAGTGATGGCAATGCTAACATTTCTGGAGTTGTTTGTTGGTCTCTTGCAACTTTGATGAATGATGGTTTTGCGGTCTTCTATAGTCTGACATGCATTTACCTACAGCTACATTTATTCCAAGCTCTTCCTCGGGCTATACACTGCCTCTTTCAGCTTCCTCAAAGCATTTCCCATGGTGTTATTTGTACCTTGGACATTGTTGACCCTCAGGCATAATACCACTTCCTCAGATAAAGCTGCTTTGATTTTTCTGAATTCTGTTAGTTGTCGGCTAAGAAATTTCTGTAGCATTTTGACTTAGCAAAGCATTTATAGATACAATTATATGATTATCTGAATTGTTATTTGGTCTTCATTTTGAAGGACAATCAGCAAAAGCATGAATGTAATAATCTGGCCTAAGTTATATACATACTATGGTAATATTAGATTGATAGTAAAAATTGATTTGATCTCAGGTCTACCTGGCACTAAATCATGCATTTACCCATATTTGTGTTTACCTTATATGAATTACATCTTATAAGAATAGCATGTCAGCATGCTTTCGATTCCATAAAAAGCTTTCCTGAAGATAGCGTCACCTGTTAGAATTGTGGATAGGCGGCAAGCATATACACACAGTTTATTATTAATTTGGCAAAGATTAAAGAACTTAGACTCAGGGTGCTATGTGATGTAGCTTAGCCTGACTTCCTTTAGTCTAAGATATTGAATAAGGTTTGTGGTTACTAATGAGACTATTTGCATATGTAGGATTCTTCCAGATCTGAGAAAAACGTAATTAGATGTTCAAACCAGAAAGAACTAAAACACAAAATTTACATACAAGACATTTCATGTACCATTTTTACATGTTGAACTGTCCTTGCCTCTGAACAAGCTCAGAAAACACAACCTCTTTCTCAGAGGAGGAGATAATTCGGTAGTGCCCTGATCACTCGCTTGGCCCTTAGCTTCCCCACAGCTGGGGATAAGTTTTCTCAGAACTGTTCTTTAATATAAATATTAATAGCTAAGTAACTGAAATATGTTCTAATGAGTTTCTAGTCTTGACTCAAAGTTTTTCTTACTGAAGAAACCATCGTAACTTCATTTTAGGTTCCATGTCTTTTCTGTTTATTCTAAGTTTTCCTAAGTGTGATCATCGAATTCTGTTGGTCCTCTTCACTGGGTCCCAGTATTTCCTTCCTCCATACTGGTACATGGCTTTTATAGCTGCTGTCTTTCCTGGTCCTTATTTCTAAGTTATTCATACTGTATGAGCAAATGACTACTATTATTTTTATTAGTTCTGCCTCCTTCTGTTGTGTTACTTTTTTCTAGTGTTCCTAATAGAACTGTGCTTGCTGTGGGTCTCTGATCTTGTATCTTCCTTCAATGTTTTGTAGCTCTGGGCTTTTTTCTTATTTTTATCTTAGAAAACTTTTTTTTCCAACTAGGGCTTAAACAAAGTATTTTTTTCAATTCTTCCCATTATGTTCTTTTCTGTGTAGTAGTAATTATACCTTTGTCTTGGCGTAAGACTCAGAAGCAATGCTACTTAACTCTTTTTCCATACAGTCTATTGGGAGCCCCGTGTGGTCACTCTTGTCAAGAAGAGATTAAGTCTATATATTAGATTGTTGCATTGATTACTTTAACAGAAACAACAGTAACAGAGAAACAGACAGAAGCGATGTTTGTTGCCTCCACACTTCGGCATCCAGATGATAGAACATTGCAGGAGGGGTGACAGCAATGAGTTGAGAAGCTGCTTGAGAATCATGCTCCTTCTGCTTTGCTATCCCCTAGGAAGCTTTCACATCATACATGTCAAAGAGGGAAAGCAGGAAAGGAAGGCATCCTTTAACCTTTAACAGGCATCCTCTAAAAGCAACACATGCAGTACAGCCCATTGGCCAAATGTAGGCATATAGTCGCATTTAGCTCTGAAGGAGGCTAGAGAATATAATGTGTATCTGGATGCCTTATTTTTCCTTTTCCGTTGCTAAAAAGAACATGAGGGTGGACTCTCAGGAACAATTTATCTCACTTTGTATGCAGGCATGGAGAGGAAAATAATACACGCTAAATATATAGTTACAAGTGGGTTGAGTTCCTATGACTTATGGAAAAAATGCAGAGAACATGGGAAATTGACTTGAGAACATAGTCACCGACAAAGATAAACTGTGATTGTTAGTAGAAAGGCAGATACGTTGGAAGGTTAACAATGAATGTTAAGGAATGACTGATTGCTCAGTTTGATATTCTAGCATGTGATTTGGGAGAGGCATAGTTCCCCTACATGGTATGGAGGGACAGGGTCCTTCCTGGCCTGAAGTGTTAATGCTCAAGATAAATGTTCATCATGAGCAGTAAGAGAAGATGAAGGAAGCTAGATCATTTGTGTTTGTGTCCTTTGTATCTTTGAGAGTTTGGGCTGTAGGAAAGAAGAAAATCATGTGTTATTTGCTTATGGCCATTGGAGTTTGAGGCTCTGACATGGCATCCAGTTGCAAGGAAGAGATTTGTTCACAAGGATGAAATTCGGATGGGAAATAAGAAGTTCAGGGCTTTAAGGAACAGATAATTTTAGATATTTATCTTCTTTCAAAGAATCTAATAATCCAATAGTTGAAGGCCTATTTGTCAAGACACAAGGACCAAAAGTCAACTTCAGGGAAGGCCTTATGTATTGGTGAATAAAAGCAAGGTTTCCGGGGTGGGGGACAAGAAAATGAATAAGAACATCCTCATTGATAATAGCAGAATTTCAAGCAGATGAGGAGCAGCCATGCTCATACATTCTAAATTAGTTACATTATTTGCTTCTGTCTTTATGTAACGAGATTAGCTTAATAACTCAGTGTGAGTAAATTGTCATCTTTATGGGATATATCTTTTTTTATGTGATATATCTTTTTGATGTAACAAATTCTCACTAAACTGGCTCTCAATCTCCAAGTAACTTGTAGTTGGAGTCTAACTAGCTTATTTTAGGTTCATATACAAATGACCTAAAAGGGAAACATGGACTTATTTGCCAAGATGAGAAGATATTGGCAATTTCAGTGCTTCAATTATGGTGTCATTTTTTAGTATACACTTAATTATAGTTAAATTGATATTGGCTGAGAATGTTGAGACAATGAGAAGAACTGTCTGTGTGAACAAATGCTTGAATGGTTTGAGAAAGCTTCCTAATGAATCTGTTCTACATTGTGAAGTTCTAGCCAGGATGTTTAGGAACTCAGTTAAAAAAAATACATCTTTATTTGAATTTCAAATATAGCTGATATTCTGTTTGGGAAATAGAATTTGACAGTGAATATGATTTGTCTCGCTTGTGAGCACTGATAGTTTTATTGCTATTATTATTATACCTTCTTCTTTGTTTAATATTTATAAACTATTCCAAAAATGGGTAGTGAATCTTCACTGCCATGCATGTTATTTAATTTACCAGCTATTAAATATTTAAGTTCCTGACACCACTGGAAATTCTTACTTCAGTAAATATGTCACCATTAACTTATGGGTATTATAGTTTATAATTAAAAATATCTCTCAAAGATTCACTATATAAGATTATGCTAAAAGAGAGAGTAAATATAAAAGATATAAAATGATCCTTCTCTTTAATATATGTAAAATCTCTTGGGACAAAATAGAAATTCATGTGTAATTATCACATATATATATAGTAAAAATATAGAATATATAATCAAGATTTTAAAGATGATGAAAGAAAGACAGGCCAGAAACAGGGATCATTTAATATGAAGTGAGTATGGTTGGGAAAAATATGGTCATTGGGCAGGCGTTGAGTGGCCTACTTGGGAAGGTTTTTTTTTTAATTTGAATTTTTTCATGGAGTATAAATTGTTCACATTCTCCCCCCTCTCTCAGATACTCTCTCTTCCTACTCACAAAACTTCATGTTTTCTCTCAGAATACAAAAACAATGAAAGAAAGAGAGAGGAAGAAAGAAAGAAAAAAAGAAAGAAAGAACCTCAACCAAGAAAAATAAATAAATAAAAGCACACATAAGCCGGGTGGTGGTGGCGCATGCCTTTAATCCCAGCACTTGGGAGGCAGAGGCAGATGGATCTTTGTGAGTTCGAGACCAGCCTGGTCTACAAGAGCTAGTTCCAGCGCAGGCTCCAAAGCCACAGAGAAACCCTGTCTCGAAAAAAAAAAAAAGCAAAAGCACACATAAAACGTGGAGTCCAACTAACTCCACTAAATATTGAACTATGTATTTAATAGCTGGTAAATTTTGTGTTGGCCAACTAACTAATCCTGAGCGTAATGCTGGCCTAGAGTCTTGTTGATACTCTCAGGGTCGCTCCATCAGGCATAGGAGAGTCGGAGTTTCCCTCTCTCTGCAGGTATCAATTATAGCTTCTTGGTTGGGAGCGTCATTGTCTATATTGAGATTTTGTCTGACTGGAGCTTGACAGGGTCCTGTGCACTCATATGTGCATCAGCCCTGTTGTGTCTGGAAATCACTGCTTGCTTAGAGATGTCTCCCGTCTCTGGGTCTTACAGTCTTTTCTCTTTCTGCGCTGGTCCCTGAGCTTGGAGCAGAGGGAAATAACAAAGAAAGCTCATTTAGGGTTAATGTCTCAAGGTCGCTTGCTCTCTGAATAGTGTCCAAATGTGGATTTCTGTTTTGGTTATTATTTACTGAAAGAAAAAGATTCTTTGATGATGTTGAACAGTGCGCTGACCAATTCATATAGTAACATGCCATTAATAGTTCTGTTATTGCTATTTCTTCTAGAAGAATAATATGAGGTTTTCCTCTAGGCCCGTGACCTACCTAGTCTCTGGTTCTTGGCCTCATTGCCAGTGTCAGATATGGATTCCAGTTTGTGGAGTGGGCTCAAAGTGCAATCATATAGTGGTTGGTTACCCCAATAGCAGTTGTCCACCATTGCACCAATATGACTTGCAATCAGGTTTTATTCGTTTAGCTTTCAGGGTTCATAGATGGTTGAGATTGATACTTTTCTTCTTCAGTAGCATGTGTAGTGTCTTCCAGCACTGATCACTGGGTTAAAGCTTCTAGTTCAGCACCGACACTGTTTCTCTGTTTGATAATGTAAGTGTGTGGTGTGTTCAGCAATAGGGTTTTGCTATCACGTTGCTACCAATAGCAGTGGCAATAGCCTGTTGAGGGACCTTTTGGCCAATGACTCTAAACACTGTAGTGCATTTCTGGTACTGGAGGTTTTACATGGTAACATAAGATGTCTGGTCTCATTATATGGATACCTCATTTAAACTCCTTTTATATATGCATATATTTTATGAAAAATTTGTAGTAGCTGCTTTACATATGGCTTATCAAAAAGGTCCTTACTATCAGTTATCCCTCTGTGTGTTCTCCCCTTTACCCTGCTTGGCTATTCCCCTCCCCATTTAGTTAGTCCTACTGTTGTAACTTCCCCTTTATTCCTTTATAACACTACCATCTAAATTTATAACACTATAGTCTGTTTTCCCATTGGAAGATCCCTTTTTCCTCCTGGCCCCTTCTTTACTCGCTTCCTAACCTCTGTGAATACTCTTAACTGTATGAAAAGCTTAAATGCTATCATCTATATGAAAGTGAAGATATTCAGTGTTTGTCTTTATGGGTCAAGGCTTTTGTTTCTCCGGGTGATGTTTTTAGCTCTGCACATTTAACTGCATATTTTACTTTTTTAACAGCTAAGTAATATTGAATTGCATGAATTATGACCTTTTCGTTTTTGATAGAGCAGTTGAGAGATCTCTAATCTGTTCCTGATTTCTGCATATTATGAACTGAGCAATGAATGTGGATGAAAAAGCACCTCTACAGTGAGATGTACATTCCTTTGGGTGTGCACACAAGAGTGGTATAGCTGTACCTTCGGGGAGACCTGTTTTCAGCTTTGGAGAAACTTCCACACTGGTTTCCACAGTGGCTGTGTCAGTTTGTACTCCCAATATCAATGAATAAGTGTTTCCCCCTTTCCTTGCATTTTTGCCAGCATCTGTTGTCATTTTTAAAAATATTAATCTTGGCCATTCTGACTAGGCTGACATGAAATCTCAAGTGGTTTTAATTTGCATTTCTTGGAATAGTTTTTAAGGATGCAGAAACTGTCCAGGCCCCAGCTTCTTGAACTAAATGTCAGAGCTGTTTGAAATTTGGCAACAGCAGAAAGTGTCTAACTCTGCAAAGACCAACAATTAGGTTAGAGTAAAATACATAATGAGTCTGAAGTGTTGCTTGCAGGACTCGCTCGTGTCGTATCTCGTGACCACACTGCATTCTTGGTTCTGCACAGACGGCATGTGGGTTTGGCACTGTCTGTGGCATCATTCAAGGAAACACCATGTAACACTTCCTGAAATACCTTTGCCCAGACTGGGACAACTGCAGCCTTGGTTCTGAATGCAAGGCGTGTGGACTTAGCCCAGTGTATGCCATCATGCTAGAAAATACTAAGTATCACTGCCTGGAAAACCTCTGCCCAGACAAAATGTTATAAATGTCCATGTCTCTGTTGAGGGAATAAAATGCTCTGTTCTTACAGAAACATAATAGTTAAATTATAAAAACAAAGGCTTTTTTACTATTTTCCTATCATTCTTTAACATGTACAAAACTAGTATATTCCAAGATTGTATTGTGTTAGAATGTTAAATTTTGTAAATTGCTCTTTAAATTTCTAACTTGTTTCCTAAGAAATTATTAAAGACCTTGGCTTGTAATTAGAACAGAATTTCCAGCAATTTTTAACATCTCCTTAAATATGCTTCTGCCAATTTGTACTAAGTTTGATGAGATACAGCATCCACAGCATTGACATTATAAAATGGAAATATTCATCAAGTGTGATAAACATTGACTTGCGTGCAATAGTCAATCAAGATTTAATTATTTACATAAAAATAAACAAGTATATCCATCTAGTTAATGTGCGCATCTCTTTTTTCTTTAATAAATAATAAAATTCATTACAGGCCACATGCTATTTTAATATAAGTAACTTAATAATTTATTAGCAGCAAGTGTTTGAATTGCATTATTATTTTATATTTCTATATGCCTGGGGTCAAGTGAAAAGAGATCATGAGTGGAAGATGTCTAAGAGCCCCAGTCTAGGTAAAGGCAAAGAGAGGAAGAGCATGGTCTGTGTCTGTAATTAAGTAGTTAGGTTAGCTACAGCTGGGAATCCTGGGGTGATGTGGGGAATGAGGTTGATTGAGGAAAGTACCTTAGCTGGAGAAGGTGATGGCAAGGTCTTGATAGATCTGGGAAGCCACTGTAGCGACAAGAGAAGTTTTCAGAGCTGATTTTAGAGCATGGATTTCCTGTTCAGTTAGGAGAGACTAATAATATGTCTGTCAAAACTTAGGAGGAGACTCTTCAGTTGGTCTCTGTCTGCATGAGGGTTAGTGTGGCCCTGGGGAGTCCAGTGCCCGGAACTGCCAATAGGAGGTCTAGCGTGACCCATTCAGTCCAGTGCCCATTCAGAAGAGGATTAAAAGTGAAGGCCTTGATGTGATCCAGACTGACAAAGACACAAGAATGAATGACTCTGTTTCCTAGCCTCACTCTAAGGCGGACCTTCTGTACTGGCCCACCTGCCTGACTCCAAAATTAGCAATGATGGGAGTCAAAAAAAAGTGGTCATTAAAAATAGACTTGTAAACTTTGCTTAGGTTCCTGAATCACACCATCATACTTTTAATAAATCATGAAATATCAGTTGCAACCATGAATTATGATTTTTCTGTGAATAGCATGCTTGTATTGCATGGCATTTTAAAATGCTGAATATGGTAATCTCTTCATGTAACATGAGAACATGGCAGTCTTTTCAGTGTAACATGAGAACAAGCCACCCTCAATCTCGTCACGTTCTCACCCCTGTGTTTTTAGTATTTTGGGGTGATCATAAAGTGGAAGTGGCCTGGGCTTTTCTTGACCTCCAAGAGTCCTTGTCGGGGATATAATATTTTCTTACATGTACAGAATATTATCATTTATTAATCTTCTGTGGACTTTGCACTGATCATCCTAAGTGATGTAGTTTGAAATACCAGTACAATGTAAACAGCTCATAGGATTTGTGCTAATCCAGTGTAACTCGTGGAATTTACTTTTAATTATGAAACAGACATTTTCACCTTATTGCATGAAAATTAGAAAATTTTCTTTTTCAAGGGAAGGTAAAAAAGATTAATATGTGGAATTAATAAAAGGTTCCACATATCAATTTAAGCTTGCTATGTCCAGCAGCACTTCACAATCTGCCCCCATTAGGGATGGAGCCCAGGACAGTAGGAGCAGGTATGTGTGTTGGTTTATTTTTCTACATATCACACAATTGGAAAATCAGCAAAGTTTTCTAACGAAAAAGTCATATCCCCAGACTTGTGTTTCAAAGGCAATCCTGGTCTAAGGTTGTGTAGAGCAGAGCAGTGCTGGCCTCAGGGGTCTGGCAAGGAGGTTAGGCTGTAAGCCCCTCTACAAGGTAACACAGGCCTAGATTTCAAAGAGGCAAGGCAAAGGAGAGCTTGTAGGGAGAAAAATAAATCAAAACCATTTAGGTCTGATTCCAGTGCCTGAGATTCTTTTTTGTCTGTTCTAGATTGCTCTCAGAGAAGGGGTAAGGCTTCCCTCTTCATGCTTACCAATTAGGATGTAGCAAAATTAATCAAATCTGAAAATGTAGAAGAACGGTGCTAAGAGTCGATGGGGCAAATGTAATAAATGTAGGTATAGAATTCATTCTGTGGCTTTAAACATAACCTATTAGGGTTCTTACGAATGGATTATAGTTGAATATATAAATTTGAATTTTTGGTTATGACTGTTTATGGAGTCTGTGAGCATGCCTTTCTTTCATTGCATTTGCCTTAATTGCTGCAATAGGACATTTGCATGGAGCAAATTTTCTTTTAGTAGATTGTTAATGGTGTATATGTTTGTGTCTCTGTGAGTAGAGTATGTGCATGTACATTTGGGTGCCCATAGAGGCCAAAGGAGGGTGTCTGATTCCCTGGAACTAGAGTTGAGGCAATCGTAAGCCACCTGACATGAGTGCGGGGAATCGAATCCCAGTCCCCTGAGAAAGCAGTGGACTCTCTTGACCACTGAGCCATCTCTCCATGTCCTCAAGTCTATTCTTGACATCTTCATTGTACCTCGTGAGTTTTGCTTCCTTACAGCATGGCCTCTCTTCATACCTCCTCTCCCTCAGTGCATATAACACAACTTGCTATCCAGCCACTAAAGAAGTCTGTCCTCTTCTTCATGTGCACCAGCTGTGCCAACTCTCATAGCCTCTTTTAGAATTTTTGCAGTCACATGAACTAAAGGATTGTTAGTAGAAGTCATGTGTGTTAACTATATACCTGTTCCCCCAATGTCTTCCGTGATTGCATCTTTATTGTGTTTCTTTGTCGCTGATTGGGTGGCATTTCCTGTGCCCTCGGAATCCACATGTTGATGACAGAAGACATTGTTTCCATCCATTTAAGAGCTAAGTTACACTTCCCTGTGGATCCTCCCAAACTATGTAACTGGGGTGCAGTTATACAATTTTGTGCTCACTGCCTGTGTACTCTCTGTTCCACGGACCTGGGCTGCAGCCATTACGTTTGAAACTGAGATGATACTCATTAGGGACTGAGCTCACAGAATAAATATAATGTTTAATTAATATATTTAAATAAGCATATTGCTCCTTAACTAAATCAGAACATTGTCCGTACCATCTGTGAGACAAAGAAGAGACTGTCTTCTAGAGACACAACGACACATGTACATCTGTTGGCTGTGCATGGTTCATATGAGCATAGAAAGGCTACTATTAAGCCCATGTTTTGTTGGTTTTGTTTTCTAGCCAGTTAGGGCTCCTAAAGTCTTATTTTCCATAGAACCTTCTTCATGTTAAGGTTTTAACATTACTAAATTAACATTACTAAACTGAGAGTTCCGCAGAACACAGCTTGGGTAACGCTATATATATATATATATGTGTGTGTGTGTGTGTGTGTGTGTGTGTGTGTGTGTGTGTACACACGTACACACACACACATATAGTGCTACCTGGGCTGCTGTTAGATAAAGGTTAAACTTTCCCTTAGAAAAGACAATGTGAGAGGATTGTTTTAAGATTCGCATGCAGTTTTGAAAGAATCGTTGTTCTGGATCAAATAGGGATGACATATGGTTTCCAGGCCCGGTCTCCTGGGTGAAGCACAGCATGTCATGGATGCTTGTTAATGCCGACCATCTTTTCCTTTGTCAAGAGGTTTGAAATAATGCAGTCACATTTTTTTGTGAAAAGTCAACTATTGTTTCATTATTTGGCATCTCTATAAGTATAGATTATTTAATCCACTTAAATTACTTGTGAAACTTGTCTTTTTCTTAAATTTTAGCTTGTTACCTCTGAGTACCTATGCATAAATATTGAAAGATGAAATAATTTAGAAAAGTAACATTTGTGTCATACTAACTTTTCATCTTCCCTACTCATTATTTTTACAGATGGCTTTATTTATGTGTACTTATAGCTTTATGCATAGTTCTGTGTATAGATTATTCTCACAGATTATACTGTTTTAAGGAATTTTTTTACTTTTTGCTGAGAATTAATTGGGATAACTAAACATGACATTACCTATTTTAATCTCTCTTTGGATAAATAGGTGATCCAAGAAGAGAAGAATGAAAGAGATAATAGTGCAGAACTCTAATAACCATTGGAATGTCTTCTTGGGAGAAAAAGGCTGCAAGCAGTGTGTTGACCAACTGTTGCGATACATTTCAGCTCAGTTGGCCATGAATCTCACAGCTCTTGAGGGCTGTTGAGGATGGTGTACTAGATATTAACCAGCTGAGGCCCACAGAGGGGATGGAATTTGGCTGGAAGAAAAAATCAGTATTCCATTTCTTTTTTTTTTTTTCTGAAGCCAGTGTTCTCTTCTCTGTTCCATGTTGTTTCTCCTTATCCTCGAAAATTCCTGTTAGCCGGGGCAGGCTTCCCACCTGAGGATAGGAGTCACAGTCTCTTCCACAGGATTTACAAGATACCAGGAAGCCTGGAAACAGAGTGTTTTTCCACGCAACCTTCTCTGACGTGGTAGAGATAGATGCCTTCCTGTCTTAAAGATTTTTCAGTCTTATAAAAATGCCTGGAGGAATCTCCCCTAAACTCGTACTGGGATAACATTTATCCCCGAGATTAGATAATCCTGTTGATTTGGGGAAGCAGTACCTCAGGTTGAAGGAGGGGTTCCCAGATGGGATAGGAGCTGATGCAAGAGAGCTGTAGAGCCCGGCCTACTGTACAAGGGACAGGAAATGTGATTGGTTGTTTATTATTGTGCTGCTGTCATTTTCTACCTTTGGTTGTGTGTATACGTGTACATATGTGTGTGTCTTTGTGTGTGTTTGTGTGTGTGTTTGTGTTTATCTGTGTATGTTTGAACGTGTTTTGTGTGTGTACATGTATGTGTGTGTCTTTTTGTTTGTGTGTGTGGATGTGTTTGTGTGTGTGTGGATGTGTTTTGTGTGTGTACGTGTGTGTCTTTGTGTTTGTGCACATGTTTGTGTGTGTGTGTTTGTGTGTGTATGTGTGTGTGTCTGTGTTTGTGTGTGGACGTGTTTGTTTATGTACATGTGTGTGTATGTCTTTGTGTTTGTCTTTGTGTGCGTGGACATGTTTGTGTGTGGACATGTGTGGAATTGTTTTGTGTATATGTTTGTGTACATGTTTGTGTGTATACATGTGTGTGTGTCTTTGTGTTTGTGTGTGTGGACATGTTTGTGTGTGTCTTTGTGTTTGTCTTTGGGTGTGTGGACACGTTTGTGTGTGTTTGTGTGTGTATATGTGTTTGGACATGTTTGTGTGTGTTTTTGTGTTTGTCTTTGTGTGTGTGGACATGTTTGTGTGTGTCTTTGTGTGTGTGGACATGTTTGTGTGTGGACACGTTTGTGTGTGTTTGTGTGTGTATTGTGTTTGGACATGTTTGTGTGTATGCAGGCATGTGGAAGGCAAGCACTTCCTCCATTGTTCTCCACCTTATTTTCATGAGATCAGCTCTCTCATTGAACATGGGACTAACTGGTTCAACTAGGCTAGCTTACACAGACTCCTCAAGATCTTCCTTGTCTCTTCCTCCTCAGTGATGGAATGGCAGGCATAAACATACTGCCACTTGTACCTTTTTATGTCACACAGGGGATCCAAACTCGGACCCTCAAGCTTATACAACAAGCATTTTATTGAATCAGTTTTCTACTTGTAAAAGTGAATAGCTATGGAGTTAATCACTCAGAATAACAAAAAGATGATTATTTTATATTATTGCTGTTCAGGAGTCATAACCAGATTTCACAGGACTGTCCTCTAGAAGGTGTGCTTCTCTCCTGTGTGGCTCCTGGAGCCCAGCGGCAGCTTGCTTGCTTCGTTCCTCTTCCCTTCCATCTTTCCAACAGACATGTTGTCTCCCAAACAAGCTCTGCTTTTGCCGACCTTTTCTTCCCCTCATATTTTTTCCACCTCCCTCCTTCCCGTTTATTAGCTCTTGTGATGCTATCTGAGTCTACCCATATCAGCCAGAGAAGTCTCTACAGTAAATTAGGGGCCTTCTGGTCAGGCAACAGTTTGGAAACCTTAAGTCCACTTGAAAAATAAAACTCCAAGTAAAACTACTGCTAAGTTTTCCAAATTCCTTCACTATCACGACTCAGATTTCCAAAGGTACAAAGTGCTCATTTTATCTCATATGCCACCAAAATAGATATATTTTTGTGATAAAGAGGAGCTAAGACTTTAAAACAAAAATCTAGTGTTGTGATAGTTATTTAAAAGTGCTGCATTGAAATAATCATTCAGCTAATTTATAATCTTAAAACTTTCCTGGAATTTAGTAGATGAACCTTGACTGATTTATTTTCTTTTTAAAGAATTTGAACTTTTTTGGGTAATGAATAGCATAACCTCCCTTGAGTACTTACTGTCTTATTTAGGGTTTCTATTGCTATGAAGAGACACCATGGCAATGGCAATTTTTATAAAGGAAAACATTTAATTGGGACTGGCTTACAGTTGAGAGGTTTAGTCCATTATCACGTCATCATGATGGGAATCATGGCAGCAGCATGCAGGCAGACCTGGTGCTGGAGAAGGAGCTGAGAGCCCTACATCTTGATTGGCAGGCAGCAAAGGAGAGTGTGTACCTCACTGGTGTAGCTGGAACATCTGAGACCTCAAAGTCTGTCCCCACAGTGACACGCTTCCTCCAACAAGGCCACCTCCTAATCCTGCCAATCCCTATGTGCTGAGCTGTGGAGGCAAAAATGTGAGCCTGTTTCTACCTTGTCTGACAGTCAGAGTTGGAGGTTGCTCTAAGTGACTGACAAGTATAGTCACACGTCCCAACTCAGGATGTAATTACTTGATTCTTTTGACATTAAAATATCTCATACCAGTAGGTCCATGCCATCTTGACAGATGGTCAGGATATGCAAATGAACTTCTGCTCTTTCTTTTATGAGGTCACCTGGGGAGTGACTGCCTTCAGGATATGTGGTTTAGGGCAGCTTCACTGCCTGAACAACAGAATGCTAATGATTTAATGTCTCAAAGTGTTAAAGCAAGATTAACTGTTTTGAATTGTCCTATGAATCATGTTAATAAAATTTTTTGTTAACCTCTCCCCGTGCGCCCTCCCCCTCCCCCATTTGTATTTGGGTATAAAAACATATGGAAAAAAATGGCAATTTTTATATTCACTGGAATGCCCTCCTCATACTTTCTATGGTCTCTGTTCTTATTATTTTCCATGCATCTTCATATTCCTTACTAATATTTCAAAAACCCTATGTCCCTCCCCTGGCAAGAGGCATTTTTGTCGAGGCTGGTTCCCGAAACTGAGCATTCAAACGTGTGAGTCTGCGGTGACCATTCCTGTTCAAACCTCCGCAAGTCCCATGCACACAGTGAATGGTTGAAATTATTCTGATTTTGATCTTACTCCTTTCGCAGTTTTTTTCTCAAAGACTTGGTTCCTTGTGACCATAGGTATTGTATCTGTGAGTATCTCATATGTATGTCTATTAAATAGTCTTAAAGATGACATTTTGGGGGATGGGAGAGAATCTACTTGACTCAGTATTATATTGAAACTATTCTCTGTCATAAGTAACTGGTAAAGATAAGATAGTATATAAACATGACATTTGAAGCACATGGTCTGTTGAATCCTAAATTAGAAAGTTGAGCTGGGTGGCAATGGCACAGGCCTTATTCCCAGCATTTGAGATGCAGAAATAGGTGGATCTTTGTGAGATCGAGGACAGCATGGTCTGTGGAGCTATTTTCAGGACAGCCAGGGCTACCCAGAGAAACCTTGTCTCAAAATAAATAAATAAT
Organism: Dicrostonyx torquatus; assembly: GCA_028555095.1. NCBI lineage: Eukaryota > Metazoa > Chordata > Mammalia > Rodentia > Cricetidae > Dicrostonyx > Dicrostonyx torquatus. The sequence goes on from JAQHUG010000014.1 coordinate 13,954,011, forward strand.
AAAAAGAAAAGGAAGGAAAAGAAAGATTTTAGAAAATTTCAAGTCTACAGTTCAAATTCTGAAATTTTAGTAATGTAGTAACCAACAGCTAAGGGGTAGCTTTTCCCCTGTTTTTCTTCTTTTGGTAGTGCCTATATATGTGAAGACAGACAGAGGGTCTTTGCAAGGGTTGGCATTCACCCAGAGTACACTAGTCATTTTCAGCCCTTCTTCTAATAGATTAGCACCTATCACAATGTATGTTCAAGTTCATCTCTAGTCCATAGTATGGTCTTAGAGAAAAAGGTAGAATTCGCTGAAGTATAAGACAAGAACTAAGTAGTATTTGCAGTGGTGCGTATTAGAAGCATTTATGTGACTTAATGATGGCATAACACTTCTAAATTCTGGTAATTGAATCTCTAAATAATAGGAAGAGCAGGAATAGGTAATACAGCAAATTCTTAAATGAACTTCAAGAAAAGATCTCAGTTTAAAACAAACTACAGTATGGAAACAACCTGTCAGATGATCTTCAAAAAGACTACACTAGAAATGGAGAAGAGAATAACAGTTTGCTGTGTGTGCGTGAGGACCTGAGTTCATATTCCCCAGTGTCCACAGAAAAGGCTGACTGTGGTTGTGTATTTCCATAAGCCCAATACCAAAGAAGGTGTTGAGGGGGGCAGGTAGATCCATCCCAGGGGGTTCCTGTCTAGTCCCTGTAGCTGATATGGTGAACTCTGTTCACTGAGACCCTGTCATAGAAAATGACTCCAAAAGCAGAGTTTGGTAGCACATGCCTTTAATCCCAATACTTGGGAGACAGAAACAGGCAGATCTGTGTCTTAGAGGACAACCTAGTCCATACAATGAGTTCCAGACTAATCAGGGCAGCATAGTGAGAATCTGACTGTTATAATGAGAGGCGGCTGTGTCCCCGCCAAGAAGTGGGCTGTGTTCCCGGTGCCAGGCTCCTGGCCGCCAGCCTCCTTTTGGTTCTGGTTAGCTTATACCTGAAATAACCACACAGAAGTTGTATTAATTTAAACACTGCCTGGCCCATAAGCTCTAGCCTCTTCTTGGCTAACTCTCACATATTATTTTAACCCATATCTAGTAATCTGTGTATCACTATGGGATGGTGGCTTACCAGGAAAGATCCTAACCTACGTCCATCTCAGGCTGGAGAAACATGGCATCTGCCACACTTCCCTTCCTCCCAGCCTTCCATCCTGTCTATTCTGCCCACCTACAGGCTGCCCTATCAAAAGGCCAAAGCAGTCTCTTTATTCAATCAATAAAAGCAACAGAAATACAGAAGCATCTCTTATACCACCTGACAACTGATACACACACACACTTATATTGATAAATACATACATATACACATGCACACTTAGATAGAAGATGATAGATAGATAGATAGATAGATAGATAGATAGATAGATAGATAGATAGGTAATGGAGGCTGATAGAAAGAGATGCCTGAGAGCAACCTCTGGCATCTGCATGCACACACACACATGGACTTGTACACACACTAGTTTACACATGCAGATACACAAAAAAAGAGTGCATTAAAATTTATTTATAGAAAAAGAGAGAGTTTTTGTTTGATTTCTGCCTACATTGCTCAACAGAATATTGGGCTAGCTTGAAGCCTGGGCTTAGATAATCTGCCTTTTCTGTGTCTGAGTACTTAGTTGTTTCTTACTTTGTTCCACGTAGGAAATAACTACCAATAGCTGCTATTTAGTTACAAAACTAAATAGCATTTTATTAAAATGAAGTATTTATGTACCTCAGAATTTTCTGGTATTGTAGGTCTGGCTGTAGACATAATCAAATTATGCAGGTTTATGTAATATTTAATAATCATAAGAATGATTTTTAAAATATGTTCCTAAATTGCTGCTAGGAGACCTAAGAGACAGTTGCTGGTTTTTATCTCTAACTTTATATTTGGGGAAATCAAGAGCTCCTTGTTAATGGTTCTACTATTTGATTTTCAGTTGAATGATTAACATTATATGAGAAATATATGAGACAGTTTTTGACTGTCATTTCTACAGAAGGCTTCAACTACATAGACTTTCTATAAAGCACTTTTATCCACATGATATGATTGATGTTGGCTTTTTGATGTTTAATATAAAGTAGGCCTTGGATTATAAGAAAGCTGTTTGTTGTCCTATAATGTTCGTGTCCTCCAGATATGTACTTCCACTTTTATTGCAGTGCATGTGAACAACTGGAATAGCCTTTGCTTCCAGTGTATCTGTACAAGCACAGCTACTCTGTCTGTAGTGAGTTCATGGAGCCTGTGTGCCAGCTCCTTCATGACATCTACCCATTTGCTTCATCTTTGATGTGGTAGTACCACCTCCAGGGATCAGAGAGCCAGTAGGTCTCCATGCCTGTTCAGTGCCAGAGACCAATGACAAAGGTGCAAATTTTGATGTTCTGTGTATCTTTTCCCTCCTCGTATGAGTGCTTATACTATAAGGACTCAACTAAAACTACTTGACTTTGAGTAATCAGTGCGCTAGCTTAGGGTCATGGTACTGTTCTGAACAGGGAGTTCTGAATCACTGCCTTCTTCATGGAGATGTATATACGTGGATATGTGACCTGATTCAACTTTATGCCTCTGGCTCAATGACACAGCAGGGTCTAGCTTTGGAGGACCGCAGCTCAAACGTATCTTTATTATTGTTGAAAACGTGAGAATTGCACAGGGAAAATCAGTTAGGTTTTCTAATAGAATCTGAAATTTGATTCTGGTAGATATAAATTTGCAGTTAATATGTAATTCTCCCTCCCTGAGATATGTATATATATATATAATGCATGCATATATATGTGTGTATATATGTACATAAATCAATAAATATATGTATATCTTTCAGGGAGGGAGACTATATATGTATGGACATACATATATACACATATATAGATATACACACATATATATGTGTGTATATGTATGTCCAGTATATATACACACAGTCTTCCACTGGAAGATATGCATATATTTATTTATTTATGTTTACATGCATATATACACCTTCATACACACATATATATACGTGTACACACACACACACGTATAATGCGGTCTTTGGAAAGACCTTCCAATACTACTTCTCTGCAGAAGTCCTTCCAGAGTCTCCTTTTCCTTTGCTATTTCCCTTGCTATTGAGTTCCTTAATCCCTTTTCTTAGAAATGAGAGCACTAAGCTTAGTATAGGTCCTTCCTGATGTTCAGTTCAGTTGTCTTGGCTGTCTAAACTTAGAAAACAATGGTTGTCGCTTTTCTGGGTCCTGTCTTCCCATGGAGCCAAAGAAAACAAGGCTAAAGTGCAAAGGGCCAGGTCGAGGGAGAGGGGTTGTTTCCATCACAAAACACGGATAGCTTGCTCCTCCTTAAGGGAACTGAAGAAGCAGCACTTTCCTTGGCCCTACAAATGACTTGTTTCAGTATTCTAATCAATACTTTTTATTTTTCCATCACTTTATAAAATAGTACCTTCTGCTCCCAAATACAACTTCTCATTCCAATGTTATTTCCTAAATAGTAGTGTATTTTTAAATCAAAGTTGTTGATAGCCATTAAACACCTATATTTTATTTTAAACATTTGGTTCTGGTCTAAGAATACAGCTGCTGTTCATTATCTTTTAAGGCCCAGTCTCTTACTTCAACTTAGCAAAGTTTTCTTAAGTGCTGTGTAAGGCATGACCCATCAGTTTGATTTGCTAAATATAGACTTAACTGTAGGCAAGAATTGTTAATTACCCACATAATTTTAACAGACTGGCTTTGCCAAGCCCAATAATTCAATTCTTCCCGAGCTCTAACTTTTGTTTGTAACTCAATGGCCATCAAGATTGATAGAACTCATTAGTTATGTTTCTCACTTTTAACTTGTATTTGTCCTGCTTTGAAGTTCCTCTTCTGTTGGGCCTTAAGAGTTGAAGAAAAACTTCTATTGACAGACTATCAGTTATTTAAAGGCAGATAATAAAAAAGTCATGCATACATCGCAAAGAAAAAATATGTTGAGACAGAAAGAAGTGAAAAAGGTAAACAATGAAATCTTAGTAGTTATTTTGGATAATCGTTTCAAGGGTGGGGCTGGGAGAGAAATAAATTAAAACAAAAAATGCTAGAAAATCTTTGGGTTAATGTTCAGTAAGAGAAAAATGCTATGGTGTACTTCCTTATAGACAAAGTTACCATGACTACCATAGATTTCTGTGGGTGCTCCTATTATGTACACACTCTGAAACCATCTGGGTCCTCTGACCTTATATAAGTACAGACATTGGTCAATACAAGATAATCTCCAATGTAAAACCAGTTACACCATAACCCTGAACCTCCTTTTATATACTTTCCTATAATTAGGATGAATTTAAAATAAAAACTGTCATTTAAAATTATTCACATAGTTCAAATTATATTAAGCCAAGCATTTCAAAGCAAAATGTTTGGAATTTGACGTAATGGATTTTTATAAAACATTGGCCTTTGTGCTTCGATGATACACAGGTTTTAGAGGGAATGAACCAATAGTGTATTCAGACTGGGATTAAGTATTGCCTTTTCTTTCTTTTTTAAATTTATTTATTATGTATATAGTGTTCTGGGCACCAGACCTCATTATAGGTGGGTGTGAGCCATCATGTGGTTGCTGGGAATTAACTCAGAACCTCCGGAACAGCAGTCAGTTCTCTTAACCTCTGAGCCATCTCTCCAGCCCAGTATTGCCTTTTCTATTTCACTGGGAAACAGGATATTTTGGATAGATGATAATCTAATTTAAATAGAATTTGTCCTTTGATCATGTTTCTCATAAAAAAGAAGTTTTGTACTTATGTGGCATTTTAGAAAGGATGACAACAATATAATCTGTTCCCATCAATGTTGCTGTTACTGCTTGCACATTTCTCCATATTTTCCCCAGTTTGAATACATTTAATTTAGCAGTGGCCTCTGTATGAAATGATAGTGTAGTGTTTTGATTGATAGATAGATAGACTCACACCCCTGACCGCAACATGGAGCCACCACTGTGGCATGCACCTTTTGGAAAGATGTTCATTTTTCTATTACATAGATTTGTTACTATAAAACGTAAATAATATTGTTTTGTTGTTTTCAAATATTACCACAGTTAAGCCTTTTAAAGGAAATTAAAATATTCACAGCTGGAGTTTAAATATGGTCAAAAATGGCACAGTTCCTTGTCCTTTAGTGAAAACATTAAACCAGAAAGAGTCTAAAAGGTGCAGTACTGTGTACTGTTTGCAGGCCATCTAGTAGTTTATTCTGAATGCTTTCAGCCTAGGACTTTTCCAACTGTCCAAATTGCAAGGATGTCTAATTAACTCTTTGCTATATTCACAAGGCAATTAAAAACAAAACAAAATTCCATTGTTTTCTTTTGATACTGAGATTATTAAAATATAGAAGAGATTAAAGGAATTAGTTTCTCCTCACTTTTCACCAAAAACAATTTGTGGAGGCCCAAAAATCTGAGGCTATTTCTACTTTGTCTGAAGGTCAGAGAGTTTCAGCTCGCTCAAAGTTGCTGCCTTTCCGGCCTGATCAAAGATTAGAGATTTGGAACTTACTTTTATCCCTTCAAGGTCATTGTCCTTTTCTATCTCAAACAAAAGTCCCACCTAGATTTAGAGCTCAAGAGTTCTGCTCTTTCAAGGTTATAGTCAACAGTCCTGGCTAATATCTAGACCTTGTATTTCAGGTATTGAGAAGTAGACTTGTTTCTACCTTAAACAAAAGTCTAAGGATTCAACACCCTTACGGAGATAACAATGGATTCCAACCAGGGAGTGGTTTACCTATAGAATGTTTTGGTCTACGTGTGAGAGTTACTTGTCTTGTTCTAGCAAAAGAATGTTTAACTAAGACTGCAACCTCCAACCTTCAATTGGTCTGTTTATTTCCTTGCATCATGTTAATGCATTTTTTTTTTAATCTTACTCTTACCTTTTGTGGTGAAGGTAATTTAAGCAAATGGAAATTAAACACAGGTAACTTCAGTATTCATTGGAATTCCTTCCTGGTACTATCCTATGTTTCTGTTTTATTATTTTCACTCATGTCTTCATTCTCTTTACTTATTTTTCTAAACCCCATGATGCTACCCTGGTATCCTTGTTGAAGCTAGTTTGCAACATTGATTCAAGTTTTATATTTCACCAGAACCATTAAATTGCCCAATAAGAATACACTTAGCAACAAATATAATAATTCATGTAATAATAATGTAATAGTTCATGAACAAATGTTAAAATTTAAAAGGCTTACTAAGCTGTATCTTCTTTAGTTATTACAAATAACATGTTGAGTGACCTAAGGAGAAAAGTAGAAAGGAGACGAAGAAGGCAAGAAGAAAACTTCTAGGGGATGGGAGAGATTGAGGCCAAAGTTGGGGGAGAGAGTGGGGGAGGCAAGAGATACCAAGATATCATCTGTCATTCTTCTGGAAGTAGAGTGAGCATGCTATGTCAACAAAGTTGTTATCTGTGAATAATAGATTTTGCAGAATATTTTGAAGTGATATTCTAGAAGTTCATTCACTAGTCTTACTTTCAGAGAGTGTGGCTTTTAACAAAATGAACCCATGAAGGGCTCCATTCTAATGTCTCCCATTCTGACACTGGTTCTTCGCAAAGCTCAATAGTTAATGTTTAGTGGTTTCTATAATGTCTTTGGAGGCATATGTAGTTAGTATAGCACTCATCTGTTTTTATTCATGAAAAAAAAAAAGGATGTTAAGACTTGTAAATAACTTGCTCAAAGTGATATAACTGGCCATGGGACCTGAATCCTGGAGGGACACCCTTAGCATAGATTATAGTCATATGCCATACATTACATAGCAGTATGCCATAGATTACAGTAGTATAGCTTATTGTAATCTAGTAACATAGAGGACCCAGCACCTAGATCCCAGTCGGCAAATATCTATTGGATGAATAACTACTATAATAAAAATGCTCTGTATCAACCAGAGCCCTCCTGTAAAAGCAGAATTTATCATCTTTGTCTTCCAAGAGTGACTTTTTATAATGCGTGTGTCTAAAATGGGATACTTTTTCTTTCTTGAATTATAGTATTTTGTGCTAGTTATGCATACAATTCCAATTTGAAGCTCAATATGGAATTGGTAGACGATTGTATTTTTCTCTGATATGAAATTTTGTTTTTCTACTTGCTTAGAATTTTGTACATGGTTTAAAATTGGGATTATTTGCCAGGTTTATTTTGAAAGTCTCTTGTGATTTACATATTCATTGAACACATGAGGAGCTAATATACTGCATTTCATAGAGTACTCATGTGACAGTTCCCAATTGTGTTTATCAGGGTGGACTAAGACCACTTGCTCTACAGACAACAAGGTGTTTGGTAAAATGTAGCTTGTAGATTGCCAGGTTCAACCACCTGGCCTTTAAAATTCAGAACCACTGACCTACATACTATCTACGAAGTTCGAAATTGTTTATTTTCACATCAGTTTATATTCTCTTGGGAAAAGTAGAGGAGTTATAATTTTATTTCAAAATCTCAGCAGCTATTTTTTATTAGATTAGGAAATTGTATCGGAATATTGCTCCAAGGTTAATAACTCAGTAACCTGCATTAGTCAGGTGAACAGAAACTGCAGAGAGACATGGTGATACATGCTATACAATAAATGTGCCCTAAAGACATATTAAATAAAATAAGCCAGACACAGAATGACAGATGTCCTCGGATTTCACTTACCTGGCATAGGTAGTGGCAATATCTGGTTTTGTCTGTCCAATCTCTCCACCCTTACAAGTGCTGTTTACTACTTTTCTTTTACATAACTCGTAATTTATGTTGAACTTCTTTTGAGATCATAATATATTTACGTCATTTCATCCTTCCCTTTCTACCCTCCAAACTCTCATATGTGCACCTCTTTGCTTTTTTTCAAATTCATAATCTCTTTTTTGTTGTATGTGGATTTATGTGCATATAAATTCCTAAATATAGAAGTTCAACCTGTTGAGTCTGTATAATGTTTATTGTGTGTACGTTTTTAGAGCTGATCATTTGATATTGGCTATCCATCCAATGGGTGTGCTCTTTCCCAGGAGGACTATTTCTTATACTCTCAGCATTCAGTTGCCAGTAGTATGGAATTTGCTATGAGTCTGTGTCTCCTAAGAATGTTCAAAGATACTCCCATGAAGTCTCACCGACAGGACCTTCTAAACATGAGCTGAACAAGGACAACTAAATGGATGTGCTAATCTGATCTTCTTTTAAGTGCAGGGAGCTAACTTAGTGTTGAATATAAAGAGTTTAAAACTTTGTTGCTGTAACCTTATGGTCTACTTATGCAGACAAGGGTTATAGGTAAGTAGGTAACTGATCAAATAGATGGGAGGGAGAGATGGTTCAAGAAGCAAATAGGCAGTGGATAGAGATGGTGAAGCTGTAACATCAGGGCTGATGAAATGGAGACACAAGGCACCCCATGAATTCTGTACTTTCCTCTAGCTTCCTGCTTAGTGTCCCACATATAAATCATCAGTGACCCATGCTGTGGCACCCATACATTGCAAAATGGGTTTTCACCCTTAATTCAAACCTGCATCTTTGCTCTTTTTGGTTTTCTTAAGGGTTGAAATGGGCGATTACATTACTGAGCTTAGTGTGATCAAAACAATGGGAACAACTAAAAGATAATTAGAGAAACTGTGGTAGCATTCATTTACATATGTTAGTGTTCAAAGTATAAACATCCTATGTTTTGCATGTGTGACGGTTTCTCAACAAAACCTGTCCGTCCAGCAGTGACTGTGGTGATGAGGCCTATGGAGATGCTCTTGTGTCCTTTGCTCATAGAGTACTAGCTTACAAACCATTGCTGCTATCAAACGAAGAGAATCCTTTACAAGTAGATGCACCGGGTCACTGTCTTACTTGAGCTGACTCTAACATAAGCCATGGAGAAGCTCTGGTCTTGAGAATTAGCTTTCTGGATCAAGGTAGTTTATGAGTTGGCAGTTGAGAAATTCTGTGTGCTTTTTCCAAACCTAAGGTTAAGGCAATAAAACAATTGAGCCTCTTACCACTTAAACAAAGGTGGAGGTGAAATGAAATAGCCAGTCAAAACAGCAAATAATTAAGTCTCTTTGTTAACAGCAGGAGGTCAAGTCCACACAGCCACAACAGCGACACAGTCTGCATCGTGAACAGCTGACTCTTGGACAGGAAAGTGATTGGATTGGATTGTCGGGAAAGAATTAAATAGGAGTTTGACTTAGAAAGGTAGTGACACACTGTGAAAGACAGTATAAACTATTTAAATGTGGCCACTTTGTTCTTGGTTTACTCATGAGTTCTATAGAGTTATAACTTTGAATTTCACTTTGATGTTTTTCTTCTACTAAATCATGTTTTATACTTGTTGAAAGCTGTAACTCTACAATCCTACAGTAAGATTGACTACATGAGTGGATCACCATGAAGAAAAGTAGGTAGGTAGGTCTCTAAGTTTTAAAGGTAATACAATATAGCATTTCCCACAGAAACATTTGGATTAGCTGCTGCTTCTGCATAGACTTGTTTAAATATATTTGAATCATTATAGGTTGGCACTATCAGGTCTTAGGGAACAATAAATGTAAAAGAAGTTCTAAACGAAATTTTACCTATGTATAGTACAAAACACTATCATAAAATAATTGTGTTTAAAATAAAGAGCAAAATCAAAATTTGCTTATTATCTGACATATATGATGGAGAAAGATACACGTGTGAAAGGCATGGTGAGGTAAAGCTGAGGGAACTCTCTGGGAAGAACTGGAAAAGACCTGGACCTTGCACAGCTCTCACTGCCCCACAAAGAACTGGAGGGAGGCATCTCAGTGCCAGTGAACAGCCTGGAAGGATGGGCACTGTGCTGGGAAAAGCTAAGCAGACAGATGGCAGCGGCGAGAAAGAGCTGATACAGTGGGAGAGACACACTGAGCGTCAGCAGGCTTTGGGGCGCTCTGGTTTAAAACGCAGCGGAATCAAAGAACTTTTGTGAGAAACATTTATTTGACTTCATTGGTGTCTTTCCCAGACAGCCATGACATTCCTGGAGATAAGGTTAACATTGTCAAGTGTTAAGTGGAGTTTAATCATCTTAAATCTTTTAATGAATCAAAACATCTGTCCATGTGGTCATTTCAAAACATGACACCATTGCCCAGAACCTCACTCCACTGCAGGTTAGACTGTATATTTTATAATATGTATACATACAAATATATATTATGATATGTATATATACACATATATATTACTGGGGATTGTTCTTAACCACTTATGTTTGTGCTAGTGTCTCTTGGCAAAGCTCCCACGTTACAGCAAATCAAAACTCCCAAGTTTCAACCACTCTGATGAGGAATGGTGGGAGGTGAGCATATGCTCCCAAGGAGCTGCTTTTATTTAAATTAAAGCCTCCTTCCTATATTTAATCCACAGACACGTAAAAACAGTTGGAAATTGTTTCCCTTAATTCTGTTCTGCCTTGGTCTGCTCCATTGTGGAGGCATTTGAGTATTATAATGGTTCTTAGCCCTGTGTCTGAGATATGCTCATTAAGCTTCAGCTGTGCAAGCCATATGGAAATCAGGCCCCTATGAGTATCATCCACACACAGAGGAGAAGGTTTACTTCCATTCTAACTTAATAACTTCCCACTGTTGTTCCCATTTGGAGACACGCTGTTGTTGGTCGTGTTTGAAGTGTGGAGTGGTTTCAGAGCCTGTAAAATGGACAATGGGAGCAGAGCGTCGCCATGACAGCTGCAGAGATTAGAGTCTGTTCTCTGTGTGCACAGAATTGGAATGCTGGTGCTCAGGAAGGCAGGCAAGCCTTCACACATTAATCAGAGTCTTCCAACCCGGTATCAGGACAGCTTTCTGTAAGGAACAACATGTGGTGACAACATTGTATGTTCACCCTTAAGAAGATAAGTAAATATGTGGAATAATATTTCATAAGTGACAGGCAAAAGGTAGCCATGGTATGGGCATTTTAAAGAATGAGGAAAAGGAAAATATTCTGACAAATTGCAGTCTCACTATATTGGATTTTTAACATAATAAAAGCCATTCCTGAGCACATTTTATAGTTGTTACTGTCTACTCTATAGTTGACTAAATGGCAAGGTTAGATCTAGTCCATGAAAGGTTTTTTCACAAGTTGAAGTATGGTCATGACCTGGTGATAAAGGTTCCTTTTATAGTTATATAAGATATAAACAACTAGGAATATTTAAAGCACTATTTAAGTATTATTTGACTAAGCATATACAGGCTTCTGGTATAGAATATAATGATTTTCGTGCATGCAGTGAAATGATTCAATCAACCTAATTAACATATCCAGTCCCTCACATGCATCATTTTAGTTGTAAAAGCATTTAAGATCCCTTTTTTTTGCAATTTTCAAGTATTCTTTATTATTTAGTGTTCTTGCTATGCCAAAGAAGACATTTCTAGAACTTTCGTACTGATGAAACTGTGCCCCTCACCGACGTCTGTCCACTTCTGCCTCCAGGACAAGTGCCATTCTACAATCCATGACTAGGAATAAGTTGCCCTACCGATTTTCTGTTAAAGAATAGAACTTTTCCAAGCTAACCTAGCAGGGGAAAGCATGGCTGTGCGGCAGTGAACAGCAGCATCATGAGCAAACTTTCTCTGCTTCTGAGGCTCTGTTAAATGTCAAGAATCCGAACGCGTCAACGCACAGTTGCGTCTCTCTTCCAGTGGAGAAATCAGAGCTCTTGCTGCATTTCCGATGAACACATGGCCACCAGGCTCCTCTTTATTCATCTGACTCCTTCTCCCTGAACACTGCTCTTTATCTCTCTCGGTTTAACAAAATGAGGCTGCTTAGAAAATGTTCTGCCAGATTTCCCCTAACTTGTCCCCAGAATTCCTTTAGTCTATTAAAACTATTTTTAATGCTTCACTTAAAATGTTGCCATTCTCTACTTGTCTCATTTACAAAATGCTTCTTAGAATGATTTGGCTTAAAATTCTCCATAAGTAAATCATCGTAGCCAATTATTGTAGCCAGAGCAGAAGAAATCACTCTAAGTTGCCAAAAGCTTAGCAGCTAAAGCTGTATCTGTGACCGTCAAGCTGAGCAAGTAAATGATAATACTGCCTTCGGGGTTGAGCAGTTGAAACCAGTTTTGTAAAATCCTAAACCCCGTGCATTTTTTCCTCAATGCAGCTGCTGATGCTCTTTAGTTTGTTATTGGGGGCATAAAGTTGGCATGTCTTAGGTAGCAATGTTTGTAGTTATTGGGCTCTGAGAGTTTGTCTGCAAAACACTAGTACTATATTTTAAAAATAAATGAGTTCAATAGGTCTAGAATGGGAACGAGGCAAAATATCTCATATTTTACTTGAATCTGAATCTCCATAGAGTCAGGGCTCTTGCTGCTGAGAGTGAGCATTTAGAGAGATTACCATCAGTGGTTTTGCAGTTCCGTGTCTTCCCACATGTGAACATAATGTTATTTTAGGGAATTTTGAATCTAGCAGCACAGTTGAAACATTAATAATACACTTGACAAAAGTCACTAGAGAGCATATTAATCCATAAGTATACACTGGGAAAAATGAAATAGGTGCGGTATAAATTATCACATCATAAAAATAAAATATGAAAAATGTAATTTTATATTGTCACTACTAAATTTAAGTTTCCAGCTAAAAATTAAATCTTATTCCTTTTAATTCAGAATAAAGTTAAAAGATGCATGCAGCAATTCAAGTCATATTAAGCGTGTGTAGTGGTTTGAATGGGCTCATATGTTTGAATGCTTGATCCTCAGTTAGTAGAACTGTTTGGGAAGGATTAGAAATGTGGCCTGGTGGATAAGTATGGCCAAGTTGGTGTGGATCTGTCACTGGGAGTAGGCTTTGAGGTTTCAGAAGTCTGCTCCAGATCCAGTTTCTCTCTCTTTCATTCTGCATTAATATTGCAGATCAAATGTGAGCTCTCAGCTTCTTCTTTAGTACCATGCCTGCCCCCCTGCTGCTGTGATGATAATGAACTAACCTCTAAAACTGAAGCAAGCCCCCAGTTAAATGCTTTCTCTTCAATGTTGCCTTGGTCAGTCAAAGCAACAGACCAATAACTAAGACAGCCTGTTTATGGTTCTTCATTTTGTCAACACAGGTTCTAAGCTTCACTGGATTTATATCCTGCCAGCATCAGGGCAGGACCCTGTTCCTTATTAAACAATCTTCATTGGCATTTGTGGAGGCACATTGGCCTGTCTGGTTTTCAGTCTTGAAACATCCTCCTACCTGACATTTGCTTTCTGAAAGTTTTATTTTGTTAATCTCAGTTACCATTATGAGTTAATCTCATAATGGGTGGGATCAGCAGTATACACTTCCCATTTCCTATAACCACAGAGAGTTATACTGGAGACCCCTGACCATGTTGTTTTGGATGATGGGCACAAGTAACACAGCAACCTCTCTCCCTCTCAGGCACTTGCTGGACACAATTAGGTATTCTTCAAGAACATTGTTTACCATGTACATGTTGTTGTCTTTGCATTTATAAAGCTAAAGATTATGGTTCTTTTTCAGGTATATTACTGGTTAGAAAATATATATAATTGAAGAGAAGCCGGGCGGTGGTGGTGCACTCCTTTAATCCCAGCACTTGGGAGGCAGAGACAGAGGCAGGCAGATCTCTGTGAGTTCGAGACCAGCCTGGTCTACAAGAGCTAGTTGCTAGTTCCAGGACAGGCTCCAAAGCCACAGAGAAACCCTGTCTCGAAAAACCAAAAAAAAAAAAAAAAAACCATATAATTGAAGAGGCAGGTGAAGATCAAATACTGTCTTTGAGTAAAAAGGTCTTAAATGACTTTGCTCTTGCTCTCCTGACTTTATCATGTGCATCCTGCCTTGACTTTGGCATCTCAAATGCCACAGTATAATCACTGTCATAGAAAACTGGCATGTTAAGCTGGGTTGTGGTACACACCTTTAATCCCAGCACTTGGGAGCCAGAGGCTTGCAGATCTCTGTGAGTTCAAGGCCAGCCTGGTCTACAGAGCTAGTTCCAGGACAGCTAGGGCTATTACACATAGAGACCCTGTCTTGATAAACAAAACAGAAAGAAAGAAAGAAAGAAAGAAAGAAAAGAAAGGAAGGAAAAAAAGAAAGAAAGAAAGAAAGAAAGAAAGAAAGAAAGAAAGAAAGAAAGAAAGAAAAGAAAGCTGTCATGTGAGCAGTGTTAGTGACTTGCTGGTCCGTATTCCAGTAGCATTTTCCAGATGACTTCCACTAACATAGTTCTAACCTCTTGCATGTACATCAGCTTAAAGGTAAAAAGTTAGTTCTTACATACCGGAATCTACTTCACACTTTAATTGACCTACCCCTTATGTGCCAGTGCCATTTTTATATGGATGGGGTGTGATGTTGAAAACAAATGCTTTCCTTTTCTAAGTGATTCAAGACATAAATATTCTTCAGTCTTAACAAAAATGTATGACAGAATTGTCCAACCTGACTGAATCTGGAAGTCTAATGTTTAATCCAAGTATTAGCTAGACTGATGGTTTACTCCTTCAAAGATATTACTTTATCCCATAGTCGTAATGATGCTTTATTGTATGGTCAGTTAGGTATAGTATAAGTGTAGTCAATTAGATAGTGTAGCTGAAGACCTCAAGGCTAGCTGGACCAGAAGAAAGACGAACACTCCAAAGTGCATGTCCAGCTTTGGGGCTACAACACTGGTGTCAGGGTCTCCCCTTTGAGAGTCTAGTAGAGTTGATTTTTAATTTGAGAATTCTTTATCTCCACATGTATGGTCGATTGAAAGTATATTCCCTGTATAAAAGCAGCATATTTGCAAAATAAGTCAACCAAGGAATTTCATTTTCTTGAGCAGATGTTTCTTTATGGCTGGAAGTACATTTCTTCAGATATGTGTTCATATTGTACAGTAGAATTAAACACATATCATGTATGTAATATATGTATTCATGTTCAAACACTCATTCTAGATGTTGATATATAGCTGTAATTGTATTTAACACCTGAACATTGTGTTGTCCTATGCTTTGAACTGCTTCAGTTAATAAACAAACATTGGTGGATATGATCTCACTGCTATTATTGTATTAAATTCCTTAGATATTTGTAGAGATATGAAGACACTTGTTCTTAAGTATCAAAACAGCCAACTACAAACTATTGCAGCTATTTATAATTAAAAAATTATAGTCATAATGCACATTAATTGATTTTACACAATCAAGGCTGACTTTAATAAGAACAGTTATAACTACTTGCTTATTAAATTTCTTCTAATTGTAGTTAGTAAGAGTGAAATATTTTGCATTACAGCAAGAGCATTTATAAGCCACAGCATACACTTCTATGCTTAGTCAGTGCTATCATAATATATTTACTTGATTAAGGTCTGAAACACAGAATTGCTCCTGCCACTGGGAACCTTACTGGAGTGTCTCTGTTATCCTGTAAAAGTGTGGTGTTTTTACTCCGGCTTGATTCAGGTAGGGCATGCGATGTGAAAACAGCCAAAGTAGACAAGTCAGTCTTTCCATGCCCCTCTACCTTCACAAAATGAGAGAGCATATGCCCCAGTGCTTAGGTCTCTACTTCTCATTGAAGTTTTCTGTATATATGATTAGCCCCTGTTGTTGTCCAGGTGCTTTTCACAAGACCACCTCTTCCCCTTCTAGAACATAAAACATAGGAGACATGTTTAACATGGCCCCACAGACTGCCCAAACCATACAACTGTCATCCACATTCAGAAGACCTAACTTGGTCCTATATAGGTTTCCCACTGTCAGTCTGCAGTCAATAAGCTCCCACTAATCAGGTCAGCTGTTTTTGTGGGTATCCCCATCATGGTCTTGACCCCTTTGATCATATCATTGTTCCTCCCTTTCTTCTGCTGGACTCTGGAAGCTTAGCCCAGTGCTTAGCTGTGGATCTCTGCCTCTGCTTCCATCATTTACTGAATGAAGGTTCTATGATGAAAGTTAAGGTAGTCATCAGTCTGATTACAGGAAAAGGCCAGTTTAGGCACCCTCTCCACTATTGCTTAGCATCCTAGCTGGGGTTATTCTGGATTCCTGGGAATTTCTCTAGTGTGGCATTTCTTACTAGCCTCATAATGGCTCCCTCAATCAAGATATCTCTTTCTTTGGGACCAGGATTTATCCCTGGTGCACGAGCTGGGTTTTTCAGCCCATCCTTTATGGAGGGATACCTTATTCAACCTAGATGCAAGGGAAAGGGCCTTGGTTCTGCTTCAAAGTGACAGACATTGTTGACTTCGCATGGGAAACCTAACTCTCTCTGAGGAGTAAATGGGGGGGGGGGATGGAGGAAAGGTGCGGGGAGGGGGAAGAGGGGAGGGAGTGGGAACTGGGATTGGTATCTAAAATGAGAAAAGATTGTTTTGAAAAAAAGAAAAGAAAAAAGATGTATTTGGACCATGAGCATGGATTCTAGTCACCTTATGCATGTCACTTTGTAAATGCTGCAGCCTTTTGACTGATGCCTTTTCTGAGGGGTTGGTAGGGACTGAGAATCTTAGAGCAGCAGCAAGAACATCCGAAATGAGGTGCTCTGTACTTGCAAGGTTATAAATGTTCCCAGAGAGTTGCTCTCATTCACACCATCCTGATGGCCCAAAGAGAAGTTAACAAGAGGCAAGGTAGTTCAAATGCTGTTCTGATTTAAAAGTCGTAAGTGTACTAATGCCAGTGTGCTCAGTCTTACCAGTGAATTTTTAAAAACGTGTGTGTGCATAGCGGTACACATGCACCCATGCCTGTGCAGAAAGGGCGCACAACCAAGCACGAAGCAAGTGCATAGAGTTGGATGCTGAGAAGTACCATTTGATTCTTGCTATCAGAGACAGTAAAGCTAAACGGACCGTTCAATATGTGCGCTATTATTATTATTGAGTTTGTGTGTTTTTTTAGTTAATTGTGTAATAAAAATAAGCTAAGCCTTTAAGATGTTTGGTTTTGCCCTTTATAACAACAGAATATGATAAGCCCTTCTTGGGAGAATTTGCAAAATAACAGTCTATGTATGCAGGTCTAAGAGAAGTGGAGTGTAATCACACCTGTACGCCCTGTGGCTTCCGCGCCTTGTTAAAGTCATTTTAAAATAAATTCTCAAGCTATAGCATTTACACATGTTCTTTTGTGGCCATGTGATGTCACAATCAGAAGTCAAGCTAGGATTTATAGAAATCCCCCAAGCTCAACCTCAGCCACTGAACATCTGTGGGTCAGGCTTGTGGGACGCTGGCAGATTTGCAGTACTGACTTCCCAGCTCCACTGGAATTTTTTATGCAAGAATAGGGGCTCAGAGTTTGTGGCTGTCTTTATATTTTTCAGAGGAAGGAGAAATTAGAATTTGTATGTAAAGTCTCTCTCCTATGTGCTTGTCTATCTTACTATTTATTTGAAAAAGTTCTATGACAAACTCAAAACATTGCCACAATTCCAGTTTAATCATGTGACTTCTAGCTTATGCCCCGGTCTTACCTCATCTTGGTGATAACCAGAGGCCACGCCCCACTAGCTGCCTCCAGTTAGAGTCCTTCTCACAATGAGGCAGAGAGTGACAGCAGACACCTCTCAGCTGCAGGCTGTATTCAGCAGGGAGACAACTTGACCGGAGAAATAGGTAAGGTTAAAAGTGCTGAAGAAGAACCAGGACTTAGGAATCTGGAGTTGAGGTGTTCCTCAATGGTAGGCCTAGTTTACACAAGACTCTGGATGGGATCCCAAGCACCACAAGCAAGCAAGCAAAATGTTAAAAATAAATAAATAAGTAAATAAATAAAAGATTGTACGATCTCACTCTGATATATGTACTGTAATAACCCTTAAGTACATGGTCTTCTTTAGACCTCAGATTTATATTTGACTGTGGTCGATGTGATTTCTGTGACTTCCTTCTTCCTTCTTTTCTTCTTTTTCCCCACATCACATTTTCTTTTCTTTTAAGACAAGGTCTCACTATGTACCTACCTCTGGCTGTCCTGGAACTCATTCTGTAGACCAGGCTGGTTTTTAATTCACAGATATCCCCCTGCCTCTGCTTCCCAAGTGTTGGGATTAAAGGCATGTGCCACTATATCCGTCCCCAATTTGATTCTAACCTGGAGGCTAAATCTGTAATAATTCGGTCGGTCTGAACCACAAATCTACCCAACTCACTGCAATGAGGATCTTGAATTTCAACATAAATCAAAGATAGGCATGCCTAGTTCCAGGATGAAGGCATCTCTTTGCCATCAAGATGCAGTACTGTCAGGAAGTGAGAGTGAGACAGGTGCTCCTAACTCGATTACCATAAAACATAGCTTTTCAGTAGTCCAACCAGAGGAACAGGACAGAACCCAAACCAGTTCCAGAGAGTCTTGTGACCAAAGGCATAGCTGTGTTTGGCCTGTCACCACTTTAAATTGTCAACCCTTTAATCCCAATAGCAAACGAAATTCCACAGAAGTGCAAGGGGCATCCTGTCATGGCTGTGTGAGACACTGTGTCTTCCAATTGGAGCTTTATTGTTTCACACCAAACACAACCACCGAGCCCCATGAAGCACAGGAACAGTGCTACTCTTCTTGTCCACACTTCATGCCTGATTAAATCATGAGCATAAGATGGAATGTTTGTAATTCAGGTCCCAGAAATTAAAACTGTAAAATATTGCCTATTGTGAAAACATTAAAATTACAAATTTAAATGCAAATTTGAGTATTTATTGGGCAGCGGGCATTGTACTCCTGAAATAAGACCCAATCCGTCACTTGTTATTTCTCACATTGGCTAGGAGACAGGCAAGTGGCCAAGAAAATTCAGACAAAGAGAAGTTTAATAACTTTTATGATGCAAATCTGTAATAACTCTCTTACCACCTCTACTTACTTCAAAGTAATGCATTCAACAGTCTAATGATTGAAATATAGGTATAGATTTTAAGCAGTAATGGAATTAATGTTAGTAATAGCTTGTTTCATTTTGAATTATTTGATTAGATTCATGAGTTTAATATTACATTGAAATTTATCGGTATGTTTAAAGTAGTAATTCATAAGACTTTAATTATCAGATAGCTCACTTTATATATTCCCTTTTGCATCATGATCATAAGATACAAATTATTGTAAAATTCAGAATACTTCTTGAGTATCTCAGAAGCCTAGAGATTGTTGGCACAACTTTTAAAAAACAAATAGGGGTTCCTTTTATATTACTTCATTAGCCTTACCTCAATTTAAGTGGAAATTTTATAATTAGTTCAGGCAGTACTTCTCCATTGGGCCATTTCTTCTTAGGTAACATCATATGATGCAAAAGTTTGCCATTTACTAAATAACATTGCCAATAAGCAAAAAATCTGGCCATTAAGACTTTTAATAATACAACTCTCTGCTTTCTGTTTTAGATTCTTCCTGAGCCTCCCCAGTGAAATCAGATGTACATTTTTTGTGTGTAATTATAGACCAATGCTGTTGTCTGGTAATAACAGCAATGCTTCCTAATTTCCTTTTCTAAATCACATATTCAGTTGAAACTTTAGCTATATAGTGTTTCTTTTATGAACTTGGGCTCCCTATGTTTGGTGCATGAATGTTTACAATTGTAATATCTTCTTGACAAACCTTCCCTTTAATGAGTATGTAGTGTCCTTCCCTAGCTCTTCTGATTAATTTTGGTTTGGAGTTTACTTTGTCAGACAGTCATACCTGCTTACTTTGTGGGTCCATTTGCATTGAGTGTCCTTTTCCACCCTTTGCTCTTGAGATGGTATCTTATCCTTGATGGTGAACTGTATTTCTACAATGCAGCAGGAAAATGGATCCTGTTTTCTCATCCAGGGTTAGTGTATGTCTTTTTTTTTATTGGGATATTGATACCACTAATATTGAGTTATTAACTAACAGTGTTTATTTACTCCTGTTATTTGATGTTATGGTATGGGTGATTGTTTATCATTCTTTTGATCTTTTTATTTACTTTTCTGAGATTGTGTGTTCCTTGTGTGTTCTTGGGTGTACCTAACCTTTTCAGACTGCAGTCTTCCTTCAGTTCCAACTGTAGAGCTGGGTAGATAGAAGTTTCTTAAATTTGGTTTATCATGGAATGTTTTTTCTTTCTACATTGATTGTAATTGATAATTTGTTGGATATAGTAGTCTGGGCTGGCATCTGTGTTCTCTTAGAGTCTACAGCACATCTGTCCAGGTCCTTCTGACTTTAGAGTCTCCATTGAGAAGTCAGGTGTAATACTAATAGGTCAGCGTTTGTATGTTAGTCAGTCTTTTTCTCTTAGAGCTGTAAGTATCCTTTCTTATTTCTGTACCTTTAGGATTTTGATTGTTATGTGTCCCTGTGGAATGTCTTCTCTGGTCCTGTGTATTTGTTGTCCTGTATGTGTCCCTGTGGAATATCTTCTCTAGTCCTGTGTATTTGGTGTCCTGATGTGTCCCTGTGGAATGTCTTCTCTGGTCCTGTGTATTTGGTGACCTGTATGTGTCCCTGTGGGAATGTCTTCTCTGGGTCTAATATATTTGCTGTTCTCTTTGCTTTTGGGCCTTTATGAGAACCTCCTTTTGATTGGGGAAATTTATTTCTATGATTTTGTCAAAAAATGTTTTATTTATCTTTGATCTGGGTTTCTTCTCCTTCCTCTATACCTATTATTTGTGGGTTTGGTCTCTTCATAGTTCCCTAGATTTCCCGTATGCTTTGATCCTAGATTTTCAGATTTAACATTTTCTTTGATTGAAGCTATCCATTTCTTCTACCTTATCTTCAAGACTTAAATTCTCTCTTCTGTGTCTTACAATCCGTTGGTGAGGCTTAATTACTGAAGTTTTTGATTATTTCCTAAGAAGTTTATTTCCATTTTTATTTCATTTTTGCTTTTCTTTAGTGATTTTACTTCTTTGTTAAATTTTACTGTCATGTCTTGAAGTGTTTTCACTATTCCATTCACCTGTTAGTGTCTTCACGGTCTTCGCTAGGGTGTTTACTCATGTCCTTTGGAGGTCCTTGAACATAGTCATAGTTGTTATTCTCAAGTCCTTGTCTTGTGTAACAACTATACTGCCTTTCCCAGAGATGACTGCAGCAGGGTTGCTGGCTTCCTGAATAGGCATATTGTCTTGATTACAATTGTTTGTGTTTTCTTTCTCAGGAATCCAGTTATCTGGAATTGTAATACATGTAATAAATGTGTATATAATATATCAAAGTGTATGATGTTTGATGTCTGGCTCTTCTTTGCTTGCTCTTAATGCTAGAAAAATGTGGTGACTCTAGGGTCCCTGGCACCTAGTGTTGTTGTGAGTCAAGAGTTAGAGATGGATATAAGGAGAGGCTGAGACTGACAGTGAAAAAAGTTAGGGGGATCCTGGGTCACACCAAGAGATGGGGTCTGTAATGGATTAATTAAAAATGCTGCCGGATTCCCCCAAGTGGCTGCAGTGGCAGAAATCCTGCAGGTCCCCAAGCAGTGGCAGCAGGTCATGCGGCATCAGGCAGTGGGCAGCAGGTCCTAAGAGCAGCCAGTCCAAGGCAGGGACAGCACACAAGACCATGCTGCAGGTCTCTGAAGGTGGCTGGTCCTGGGCAGGGAAACATGTGGTAGGCAAGACACAGAGACAGGGATAGGCACGCCATGCAGAATGAGTAGGTTGGATATTTATTTAGTAGGTTATGGAAGGGAAGGGGAGAAGAGAGAAGAGCAGAGAGAGTGGCAAAGAGAGAGACAGAGACAGAGAGAGAGAGAGAGAGAGAGAGAGAGAGAGAGAGGGAGAGGGAGAGGGAGAGAGAAAGAGTGAGAGGGAGAGAGAGGGAAAAGGAAGGAACTCAGGCTGGAAGCTGAAGATCAGCTTGCCTCAGTGAAGTGGGGGGAATGGGCGTGGCTTGTCTCTTAAAGAGACAGAATAGATCATTAGAGGGTTCCTAGGTAATCAGGAGGAACAAGAGGCTCCTGCAGGCAAGCTGCAGCATGATTAAGAGGAGGTCTAGAGAGACTGAAAGAGGTAGATAGCCATTTCCTAGGTAGTCTTAAATTGCCTTGTACAGAGAACCCAATTTCCATAGCTTGAAGGTAGCAGAACCCCTCAAGTTAGATTTAGAATTTTCTGTTAATGACACTAAAGTTATGGAATACCAGTTACTCAATTTGTTTAAAGAGGCCAGTCAAAACTCTGATACAATTTCCCTTCTAAATAAAGGATATTCATAATCATGTGAAAGTAATTGCAGCTGTTTTACATAATTTTATTTTCTCTGTAAGATGTATTGTGGGATATAAATTGTATTGTAATTCCTTTAATTCAGAACACACAGTTTTGCTAATTCTATTTCTGTTTTTATACGTTTACATTCCTTTTAAAAAGCATTTTAATTCAAAACATGAATTGGCATGAAAATATTTTATTTCTAGTTGATTTTCAAGTACACAGCAAACGATTATTTATATGATATATGATCTGCTCCTTGAGACAAGTCTGTTAAATCGGGGGTTTAAGTTGTTATCACCAGGAGATTGTCCACATTAAGATGGAGTTATCTGTCCATCGCTGCAGAAGAAATTTCCCCAGCACCTGGCAGTGTAAGTCAACATTGATGGTGCGCATTTCCCGAGGGCAACCTAGGTGGGGGGATTGGCTCAGGGTTTCTCTAGGAAGGCAGTCAAACTGAGACTTGGGGCTACAGCTTCTCCAGGCTTGGCTGGCACTGAAGACAGGCTTCTGAGCTCACTGCAGGGACATTAGCAGGCCAGTTCCTCCCCGTGTGACTTTTTCTGTGGGGCTGTTCAGGACAGATGTGGCTGGCTGCAGAGTTGGAACAGAAGAGCTCAAGGATAATGAGAAAGCCTCTTTCATAAGGAAATCTCCGAGTGCTCTACCTATCCCATTCCCATACTCTCTTGACCTCTCAGATCAATCCTAGCCTAAGGAGGGAAGAATCACTTGGGGTGCATATTCCAAGAGGGCTGGGGATTTATTTAAGCAGTGTGTCTTTGAATAAAATGTTCTCATCACAAAGGAGATTAAAATAGAAAATATCTTTTAACTATATCAAAATCTATCAATTTCTTTTAACTGCCAGGAGCACTGTTTATCTTTCTGAATTCTATAATCATCAAGTCGCTGAACGCCAATATGATTTAAAGGAATTATCATCTTTGTTTTTTTTTTAAATATAACATTGTTTTCTGGATGATCAGCTTTTGATTTTAAAGTGACATAAACTTTACAGAATGTTATCAGTTAAAATAAATGTCTGCTTTCTTACATACAAATCCTTTGCTTGAAAGTACTTGACTTTAATAACAACATACTAATAATCTTAATCCCTTGATATCTAAATTGTTTATCCGTCTTGGTTTCTGTTTCACTTTTTCCAGGGTCTCATATAGCCCAGGCTGGCCTGGAGTTTGCTGTGTGTGGAAGGATCCTGCTTCTGCTGCCTCCACCTCTATCTATTAGGAATGGCAGACTGTACCAATTCTCTCTGTAATCCCTCTGTGTTTTCCCCTTTTGTTAAGTTTTACTATGGCTTCTTTATTCACAGAACTTTTAAAAAGTGCAAGTATCTTAATAGTATCTCAGATCACTTGAAACCTGAGTAAGGTTGATGCCATACCATGGGTGCTAAGAATTCTGCATTGGTTGTACTACAGCTGATTTTGTTGAACAATTGGTTTTTTTCTTTTCCTAAAATAACAGCAACGTAGCTGATTATATGACCTTATTTTTTTTTTATCCTAGGTCTCCTAAAAACCCAGAACAGAAGATAATTAAGAGAGTGATTGCTCTTGAAGGGGACATTATAAGGTAGGTTCTCAGGTTACTGGTTTTAATTTATAATCTAGTGCTTTTTGGTTTGTTTGTTTTTTATTTTTGTTTATCAGAGACAGGGTTTCTCTATGTAACAGCCCTGGCTGTCCTGGAACTCCTTTTATATCCCAGATTGACCTCGAACTCAGAAAATTTCAGTGATTCCCTCCCCCCCCCCGCAGTAGCTGGGATTAAAGGTGTGCACCACTACCTTGTGGCTCACAATCTTGTATTTTAATTGGTTTTGAGTCATTATTTGAAATTAAAGTAGAAAATACCTTGGAGTCTGGAACTATGACAAACTTCACTTGGGTGTCTACTTCAGTGCACACCACTAGCCATTTCAGGATGGAAGGTGTGTATGAAATTACTTAGCATACCATTGTTTTTAGCTTATAAACACAGGATAACTGTTAAGGCAGGATCAGCCACATGCTCTGGACATTCAACCACTGCTTTCAGGTACTAGCACTAGCACAGTGATTTTTAGTATGGTGACACTAATATCCATTTTAGAAAATTTGAAGAGCATTTCGTTATTTTAAAATCTAAATACAAAGAGTCACAGGACTCTTTCGTAGCCATCGAGGTAGAGACAAGGTGGATAGGAAGTGAAACTTGCCCTTCTGGATTCATAAGAGTGTTGATACTGCAGCCAGCACTGGAATAATCAAGAAATTGAGCAACAGATAGCAAATTCTTATTTATTGCACTTGCTAATATAAACAATATATGAGGATAGACAAGAAAGATATTAGTGCATGATGCATGTCATTTTGATTGCCTGTTTATGGCCAGGTGTACACAATAGAGCAGACAAGAGCTTTGAAAATAATATCCATGAAGTCTTCCAATCTTGTTTCTACCCAAAAGTCCCTCCTAAAAGTACCTGTGTTAATGATTACACAAGTAAAACAAGTGAAATGATGAGACCCTGTCAGTTTTAGAACAGAATTGAGATCGGCAGTTATGAAAAGATGGCCTGGGGATCCCGAGAGTCCCCAAGACCTATTTTGGGTTCTATGAGATCAAAACTACTTTTTTTCCTAACAAAAGATGTCTTTTGTCTCTCTTTTTAAACTGTAACCTGTTGTAGCTATAGGATGGAATTTTCCAGATGTGTGATATTGCGAAAGATAGGATAATAAAGCAAAGTGACCAGCCCAGTTATCCTTTAGTTCTCCAGACGTCAAAAACACTTACACTGACCTGCTCTTTTTTTTTTTACCACTTGAAAACAATGCGATTTTCATTAAAATATACTTGATACCATAATATTTACTGCTTATTGAATTCAACAATACTTTACCTCCCAAAGCCATATCATATGTTCTCTCTTTTTCTGTACTTTTTTTCTAAAGTAAAATATGATAGGAAGAACATTGTCAATAATAAGTGGGCTACTAGGAAAGTGTTTTGTTTCCACTTCCTATAAAAAAAATGCATTATGGTCAAAGAACCTGGTGGCTTTCTTTTCCTTTTATCGAGTCATTCCAGGATTCTGATTTCCTTCAGAAACAGAGACAGGTATAAAATCAGAAATCCCCTCACTCCCCAGGTAGACGTACATGCACACCTTTAGTGGTCTCATAAAGAGTGAGTCAGCACCCTTGAAAACATTGTGTTCAGTGAGTGAAATGACTCACAACAGACTACAAATTATATGGTTCTGTTTCTGCAAAATGCCCAGAATAGGTAAATGCACAAAACACAGGTTAACTTCCCACAGGCGTGGAAGAGAGTCACAGGGAGACTTTTAATGGGTACAGGGTCATTTACTTGATTTTAAAGGGTACAAAAATGTCCTTAAATGTATTGTGGTGACAGTCATACAGTTGCATATGAAAAATTATTGATCTGTACATTTTAAATAGGTAGATTGTATGTTATATGAACTACATCTCAATAAAATTAGTCTTACGAAACCAAAGAAGACACAAAGCAAACACATTTTATTCATGTAAAGTAATCTAGCAAAATTAGTAATTTCAATGAATCAGGTTTTTTTTTCATTATATTCCAAAGTGAACTTTGCCATTTCTCATCATCAGTCACTAGCTGAATAGTCAGCAATGTGAGATCACAGAAGTCTGCACAAGATGAAACTCCACAGCAGACCCTTGAGGAGACATGAAGCATTGTTCTCCTCTCTCAGTGCATCTCCATTGGGTTCATACAGCAGAGGCAGACCCAGAGCCAGAGGCAGGCTGCTGGGCCAGGGCTGGACTCACCTTCCTGGATCCTCTTGAAACCCATGCAGATGAAGTCTGCTAATGGATACCAGCGTCTGTGTCCCCATTATCCCCATTTCTGAGCCTCAGTCCTGGAGACTGAGTGACTGAAAAGAAGAAAGGACTTGTAGTCAAGGTATTTCCAATGTAAAGTCTTTTTGAGAAACCTCTTTTGGTTGATTAATTAGAAAAGTAGTCATTCTTATTACTTAGTGTCTTTGAAGGGGAAAAACCATTTCTTTTCTTGGACACCTTGGCACCTAATTGCCCTAGGCTTCCTGGATTTGAGTTAGTGTGATCCTTCAGTGGTCTCTAACAGTACTGAAAAGTGTTAAGGGGGCAGACAATTAGATAACAAAACATCCCCTTATAAACTTACTTATTTTTGTTTGTGATCTCTTTGTTGCAATTACATGCCAGAAAAAATTAGGAAGATGCTGCCTATCAGCCACAAAGGGGTCATTAGCCTGACCGTGCCCTCCCTTCTGACAAGGGAGGAGTTCCTCTGTGGGGCAGCTTTTCTGGTCCTGTTTTTCCTGGATATTAATGAATTTCCTAGGAGGCAAGCTAAAATCAAGTGTGAATTTTCAATATTTGCTTTCTTGGAAAGAATTTGATATTTCTTAAGGAGAGAGAGAGAGAAAACTATATCTGAAGTACAGCTCTAGGATGTATACAGTAGATGGACTGCTGGTCTACCTACTGATCTGTTGTGTTTGGGGTTGTGTCCTTCCCTGGTGTGGTTCCCATAGCTCGGGAGACCAAGTGACCTGGAAAACACCCTAGTTAAAAGGAACCTGTTGTAAGGGATTCATAGGAATGATGGGTACCAAGAGGGCCACAGAGTAGAGCATTGCAGGTAGCAATCACTTAGCATTGCCCTTTCAAGTCTCAGTTCACTGACACCGAAATCTGCTCTCTTCAGTAGTGGCTTTCACTCTACTCCCTAAGCGAGATTAATTTTTAGAAGTTTTGTTTTTAATTATAGAAATTGTTTGGCTCTCTTGAATTGCTATGAAGAACACTCTTGCTCACAAATGCTATTACATTTTGTAGGCTAAATAGGATGAAATGGAAATATCAGTTATAAAATTTGAGATTGGGGTTATTGTTGGTTTTAGTTATAATTTCCTTCCCAGGAAGCTTTTTTGAATTTTTATTTTAAGAGATGTTACAAATATAAATAAATCACACACCAAAATTAACTAGTCCCAAAGACTATACAGAAAGTTTTTATATATTTGTATTTGTCAAACTACTCAAAATATACTTCTCAGAGGGAATTTATTTAAAATTCAAAGAAATGTGTACTTTAGTTTTAGTTTTAGAAGTTTAAACACCTAAATACTTTTTTAAAAAAATATTTATTTATTTATTATCTATACAATATTCTTTCTGTGTGTATATCTGCAGGCCAGAAGAGGGCACCAGACCCCATTACAGATGGTTGTGAGCCACCATGTGGTTGCTGGGAATTGAACTCAGGACCTTTGGAAGAGCAGGCAATGCTCTTAACCTCTGAGCCATCTCTCTAGCCCCATAAATACTTTTTTTTGCGGAGGGAGTTTGAGACAGGGTTTCTCCCTGTAACAGATCTGGCTGTACTGAAACTCACTCTGTAGACCAGGCTGACCTTGACCTCAGAGAGATCCAGCTGCCTCTGCCTTCCAAATGCTGCCATTAAAGGCACGTGCCTTTAATCTACCTATGCAAGATGAACAAGTCGAGGTAAGAACGGAGGAGAAGTAGAAGTGAAAAGAGGTGGAGCTTAGGTAAAATAGTCCCTGAAAACTTTGCTAAAATTTGGAAATTAAGGGAAGGAGACAATGAAGGAAAGATAATCAAACCAAAGAAACCACCAATGCACATGGTAGAAGACAGAAAATTGACACACGACAGATAAGTTCTTAGAGGTTTATAGAGCTTTGTGGGCCCAGACAAGGACTCCAGATTTATTTCAGTTGATGCCTGCCAAGTGTTTTTGAAGGATTGTTGTCTGCTGTATGGAAAAGGAGTAAACAGCACCAGCGTGGCTCTGCCACTGCAAGAGCGGTCTCTCTCAGCAAAGTGCAGTCAAGCTGCTCACGAGAATAGTTAAGTGCCTTTCTTCACGGCATGCATGCTGACTGCTTTGATTTATTTCCAGTGACCCAGATAAAAGCAGTCACATTATTTATAATCCACTGATTATGAATTATATTGACAAAGTAAAATATAGAGTTCGAAGTGTTTGTTCAGTGAGTTCCGCCAATACCTAAGATTGGAAATGAGGAGACGTTGAAAGGTTTGGATTTTGTAACGTAATGTCAATATTGGTTAAAATCACAAGGTGACTTTTTTGAGTCTCTGAAGTTCTTAGGTGAAAACTTGTTTTCATAGTGTTGACCCTACTGTGTATGCTTATCCATAGCAGTAACATCGAGAAGCTAATGAAAGTCCTGTTTAGTCATACTCAGTAGTTCCACCATAGCTATTTGCTTTTTCATGTTAATTTGTTATGACTCTTATAGAAGCACTATTATAGAAAAGCATAAGATGAGGAAAAATATCCCCCACTCTGATGTATAGGACATCAGTGTGAGTCAGCCACAATTGAAATGTCTGAAGCGTCAGCTTTGCTTTAGGGACAACTGTATGTCTGTTTCACAGATCACAGATCTGTTTCACAGGTCTCAGGCCAGTCAACAGGGCCTTGTATCATGTCCCCTCTTTTAGAATCTGGAGTTCCATATCATTAGTAATGTTGCTGTAGTAAGTATCTGGATTCTTCTTAGTCCCCATGGACAGGCTAACCATACAATTTATCACTTAAACCATGTCAGTCTGCAGCGGAAAAAAGGTAAGGATTAGTTATGCTTGGGATCATCACGGGAATCCAGAACTGCCAAGACAGACCGCAGCAGGCAGAAGTCTGCTGAGTGCAATGTAATCTCCTGCATCATCCACTTCATATTCTTTGATTTTATGCTGCTCCTGGCCTTTCTTGTTCAATGAATCCTAAAAAGTGTCGCCAGAGTGAAATAAGTTCTAGGCTTCAGGAAGGAGCAAGGTGGAGGGGGCTGGGTCCTGCCTACACCACAGTCACTTTCTGCTGGGGTATCTAGTGCTAGACTGTCTCAAAACTGAACTGACATTGCAGAGCCGTTGGAGGCAGGCAATCATGGGCCTTTTTTCATTGAAAAACATTTACATAATAATTGCTTTCCCAGTCGAAAGACTATATTAGAAAACATCCAAACACCCTCATTTATTAAAAATAACTCAGGCATTAGCAAAATAAAAATCCATTGAATCACTTGAAATTAAACATTTAAAAGCTGTTGATTTTAAATGGACTGCTGAAGATGTGGAAATCAATGTTGGCCTATCACGGATTGTTGAGTCACCCTGTATTCCAGCAAATGGTTAAGCATTCTTAGAAAAAAAAACAGAACCAAATTGAATTTTCCTCAGTAAAACTACATGATGCTTTTTAAATAACAACTTTGTGGTTGGCATACCAGCTCAGACTAATAGAGCCCCAATATGTCTGCATGGCTGTCCTTAAAGAGCATCCATTGGTTTTGATATTTTTCTGTCAATGTGGAATCAGAGATGCTTTCTGTCCATAAACGAAGGCCATATGAAAAGAAGCCTGTGTTCAGGAGTCTGGTAAAGACTGGTAGGTGAAATGTAAAGCTAATAGATTTACAGTTCTCAAATGGGATCAAGGTGGGTGGTTACTGACAGAACAGAGGATATGTGTACCTTGTCCTTAGTCACTGGTAACCTGAACAGAAGGTTTTCAGAAAACCCCAAGATCCTTAGCTTGGTTGAGTTTGTTCCATGCATTATCCTGCAGTCGCAATGGCATTGTACATTCTAATTTAATGCTGGGCTCCGACCAGTGATGCTACTTTAATAGATAAGGGTTTGGGCACTGAAAGTAAATATCTTGGACTTTAGTTAACCCAGCGTCGAAATTACCACTGCAGTGTAGTCTTTGCTTCTTGCTTACTAAAGAGTTACAAGATTTTGACAATCCTTGCCTTGTAGAGTTTTAAATGTAGGAGATTATTTATTTGATGTTGTTGAATAAGTATAAAATGAAGTTTCTAATAAAAAGATAATGTTTTAGCAATTGTCACTTCTTTCTGATAATGAGGGGGACTTTTTACCATGTTGACCTTAATTTTTTATCAAGATAAATAAATGTTAAGAATGTCTCTTTTTAATCTCAAAAGTATTCCTGCAATCAATTTAGCAATACAAGGATTGATTATTTTAGATAGTTGAATGTTGCCCTTAGAGGATGTGACACTTGCTGAAAGTCCATGAACTCTTTAGATTTGTTTGCCTTTTCCTCTCATGGTGGCACTTACTACTGTGGTGGTCTGCCACCTGCCCTGCCAGTGGTTTCCTTAAAAGGTTTTGTATTCTAACATCTCCTGTCTCTTAAGCAGAGTTTTTCCTTAGGAACAAAAACCTTCATTTTTATTCATTCTTGCAGAGCTGCCTGCTTATTCATTCAGTGTGGAAGAGAGGCTGTGGGCATATGCAATGGATTCTAACTATCTCGATTTAGATTTCAGAAGTGCCTCTTACTATGTTACCTTGACAAATTACCTAGTCCTCCAAAACTAATTTTCCTCATCTGTAAACTTGACATTGTCATAACATATACTTCATAGAGCTTCTTCAAAAATCACATGAAACAACTGATATAACATGCTTAGTACAATGCCCAGGACATAATATGTATTTTTGCTTACCAGATTGTAGCTAGAGTTGTGATTTCATTGTTCTTTAATGAGTGTTTTGTTTTTACTGTTTTCCAGATGCTATTGAGTTTCAGGGTTGGCTAGAAAGACTAAAGCTCATAGGTAATTCTTACCCTTTACAAGGTTTATAGCAAAACAACAATGGCTACAGTATAACAAGATAATCATTACTAGGGAGATGTGCCAAAGCTTCTGGAGAGAGAGAGGAGGGAGCGGTGTCTGGTAGGCCTAAGGAGATGACTATGTTGATGAAAAGTGGTAGAAGTAGGAAGTGAGGAAAGGTCTCAGTTTCCTTCTTAATTGCAAAGTATTGCATGATTGTTATGGAATGTTCAGATACTCCTGGATGTTCAGATACTCCTAGGACATATGAGACAATGAGAACTTCCTCTTTTTCCCTATCCATGATCATGCTCCTGGGCATATATCTATATCAGATATAGATATATGTATATCTTTCTAATCTACATCTTATAGAAGGCACTTGAAAGCATGAGGAAGGCAGTTGCAGTATAGCTTCTTTTTCTCAAACATTCTCCAGACACTTGAGATTTTCTTTAAGAACTTAGATTTTTCATGTGTATGTTCCACTAGCACATCTGTGTTGCTGTATTACGCTAGGGCATCTCACATGCCAAATTCTGTAATTATTAAATAATGATACTAAGAGTAACATACATAAAGTATCTATGGATACACTATGGGGGCACAGTGGTGTGAAATCTAGATGAACTACTCATAGAAAATCCAGATACACTGCTCATAGAGACAAAAGTGAAAGTGAATATTGAATAACCTCCTCATACTGCTCCCATAGGCTCACAGTTTTGCATTACAGACATCGTGTCCTTTTTTGGCTATCTGTGACAGGATGTGTCTGAAGTGTTTCAGAGAGGAACTATAGTATCTCGGCTTACATAAGAAACACTTTTTGAACATGGAGCCTGAACTGATCTGATCTGGTGGGACCCTCACTCACACTTCCTTGGTGTTCTTTAAGACATAGTGAGCAGTTTCTGACTATTGATACTTTTGGTGGGAATCCTTTTATATCTCTTAGATTGGTTTTGGGGTACCACTCCTCATCCACCAATTTGGGCATTTAATGTGAAGGGCTCTGTGGACTGTGATGTTCTCTAGCAGACACAGAGGTTTTACCACTAACTGTTGATCCAATCACATTCTTAGGAGTAGGCCATTCTGAAGATGTGAACTCCAAGTCAAATAGAAATACTGTCTTGAAATAGAGAATACTAACTTTTCTGCACTCCTTTGGACTAAATATTTATTTTTATTTTTCTTCTACCCACAGTAATATAAGCTGTCAAATATTTTGAAAATACATATAAGTGTAATTATCACCATAGGATGCTCCAAAGATTGCCTTTAAAAATACCAAACAAAACTTAAGAAAAATATTTCATCCTGAATAACTGTTGAGGGAGAGCCAGCACTTCTGACCTGGGCAACTCCTGTTAATCTTATTCAAGTTTACCATTGACTGCTGTTCCTCTTTCGAAATTTTTAGAGCAACATTCAGAACAGGGAACAGACACCATTCAAGTTATTGATTATATTAATTATGAATGCTCTTAAATGTTTTCAATTTTATTTTTTTTGGAACAAGGCACTTTTCAGTGACCCAAGACAATGAAAGGTAGCATGAGATAGTGTATAAGTGTTAAGTATGGAGTGAGGACATGAAGAGGTCATTCCAGCTCTTTGTTTTTGCAAGCCACGTGACATCAGCAGCTATCGACCTCTATGTCCAACTAATGTATCTGTCCATTTTCAGGCTGCTTTTGAAGACCAAATAAGATAATTACACACATCTTGTTAACTTGCACACACCATCAACACAACTATCATGGACTAAATTCTACTTGGCTTCTTCAAAGTTTGGTAGAATGCCTTCCTTGTCCACTTTAGAATATCAAATATTTTGCTGTTACTGTTGAAACAATCCTAGAGTACTGCTATGTTAATATATAACTGCTATAGTTGTTATGAACCTTAGCACTGCTTAGAAAAATTAAACATAAATTAATATTTCATTATGGTGAGCCTTTTTGTGTGATCTCCCCTCTTAAGATGTTTGAGGATGCAAGGTAGTGATGTTGACTGAGCGTACTCATCTCGCATAGCTGAGATTTTAGAGTCTTCAGTGAGTGGCTCATCTCTCCCTCCCCCAGCTCTGGCTAACCACCATCCTACTCTTTCTTTCGAAGAGTTTGACGATTTTAGATGATTCATGTAGGTGCGGTCATTCATCATTCATGTTTCTGTGATGAGCTTAATGTGCTTAAATACTCAAGGTTTATCTATGGTTTTGTCATTGTTGGGTTCTCATCTCCTTTAAGGCTGAAAATAAACCTTCATCTTCATCTGCTCATCTATTGATGGATATTTGGTGCAGGACAATTCTATATTCTGTCAAGTATGTCTTAAATAAATGCTGATTGGCCAGTAGCCAGGCAGGAATTATAGGCGGGGACAACCAGACAGGAAGTAGAGGCAGGGCAATGAAAACAGGAGAATTCTGGGAAGGAGAAAGCCCATTCCTCCCCAGTCTTGTCCAGACACCAAAGAAGCAGGATGTGACCTGCCCCACTGAAAAAGATACTGAGTCATGTGGCTAACATAGATAAGGATAATGGGTTAATATAAGTTATAAGAGTTAATAAGAAGCCTGGGCTAATGGGCCAATCAGTTTAACTAACACAGACTCTCTGTGTGATTTCTTTGGGACCTAGTTGGAGAACAGAAACCCCAAATAGCAGGCCCTCATGTTACAGATATTTAGATTTGTTTTTACATTTCAGAATACTATATGGCCTTATTAAAAAGCTTTGACTGTCCTGGAACTTCCTACATGGTATTATTTGCTCTATGTTGTCAACTTCACTACTTCTAGAATTAAAGAAAACCCAATTGGCTGGGTACATCTGTGAGGGATTTTTCTTAATTAAATCATTTGAGGTGGGGATACCCACCTTTAATCCCAAACTTTTCAGGTGGGAAGATCCACCTTTAATCTGGGCCACACCTTCTAGTGGCAGCCTATATAAAGGGCACAGAAGAAGGAAGCTTGGACTCTTTTCCTGCTTTTCGTTACTCTTGATTCACTGGTATTAGAGCCTACATCTTGGGGATTCAGATTCCAATGTATGCGGAAGGCCAACTGGGACATCCAGCTTCATAGATTGAACTAGAGGATTCTTAGACTTACCATTGGGAGACAGCCATCATTGGACTAGCTGGACCAGAGTCTGTAAGTCAGTGTAATAAACCCCATATATGTGTTTACTCTATCAATTCTGTTGCTCTAGACAACCCTGACTAACAGGACTAATACATATGTAGGCCATGCTGGACTTAAATTCGCAGAGATGTGCATGCCTCTACCTTCCAATACTACATTTAAAGGTTTGAACCACCATGCCCAGCATGAAGAATATTCATTGACCATAAATAAATACTTTAAGTTCTTATTGTGAATTCTTTTAGAAAACTACTGAAGAATGACACTCACTGCTAGATCATACAGAACAGTAGTTCCCCAACTCTACCCCATACTAGTTCGTTAGACTCCCAATGGTTTCAGTTATACAAAGTATATATGGTCATCTTTAGTCTGACTTCAGTATTCCATAGATGAGTCTGAACACAGTTCTGCCCTTTACCAGCATGATGGACTCCCACAGCACCTGCTCCATCATACATCAGCCTTCCCTTAGTCAGCATATTTACCAGCATGATGGACTCCCACAGCACCTGCTCCATCATACATCAGCCTTCCCTTAGTCAGCATATTTACTCTGTATGCACCACCACCTGTTAGCTATGGAGCTGCCTTGCCAATACTGTCAGGTCAACTATTTTAGCATCAACTGTGTTCAAAAAATCCATATTTTACTTTTAAAAGGTCACAAAATATAGAAGTAATGTTATCAGCAGTTTATATATGTCGAAGAGAAGCCGTAAAGTGCTTCCTGAAGAAAAAATGTGTGTGTGTGTTTGTGTGTGTGTGTGTGTGTGTGTATGTGCATGTATTCTAGAAGACCAAATACCTATATACCCATATAATGAATATTCATTATAAAATACTGTGGTTGTGTTTTATTTTTCATTATTGCTGTTAATATCTTATCATACCTGAGTTATAAGTTAAACATATATAGATATATATGTGTAGGAAAATACTAGCTTATACTTAGTGTTCGCCACAGTCTATAGTGATCTATAGTTTCCTGTGTCTTGTGGGCGGCTAAGAGTGTGTTTCTGTAGAGAAGGGAGGCATTACTTTAGGCATTTCCTTTGTCTTCTGGGAGGCCTCCCTAATGTGTTTTCCATAGCAGCATACCATTTTACATTCCGACCAGCAGTGCATCTTCAGTGGCTAGAGCCAGCTTGAGAGAGAACAAAACTGCAGGCGTCATATTTCCAGACTTGCTCATATATTACCATGCTACAGTAATTAAACTAACATGGTATGAGTGTGTGTTATATATAGGCGATGCAGCTCCGATGTTTTAGGTTTAAGAAAGAGATGGAAACAAAATTCCTATTTTAAAGAGCTTTATTAGGTGAGCTAGCCTTCTGACCACCCGGGTCATCATCAGGCCTTGGGGTAAAGAATGTTAGGAGAGATATAACATCATACCAAAAGACAGCTTGGAGACACTGTGAAATGGGGGCGAGGGGCAGGGTGTGGTGCTGGAGGGGGGCACTTCAAAACTCCTGACTAGGAGCTCACGAGGAGAGTTAGCCTAAAGTGAGAGAGTGGGCAAGATCTCTGCCATGTCTAGTCTTGGCAGGGATACTGAAGAAAGAAGGTGAAACGCCCCGCACTTTCTCCTTAGAAACCTGGAAAATAACGTGAATTTTCTTATTTGTATAGGCATTAGGCAGATCGGTAGACTTATCTGGCAGCCTTAAGGGAAAGGAGCCACAATACCACAGCACAGTGCAACTTTTTAACTCTGTCTCAGAGAACGCTGCATGCAGACAGGATGGACTGATTTCTGAAAGGGAGAGGGGCAGCCTAGAGTCTGCTCTGATAGCTTAGAGACAGGCATAGAGGAATGGAAGCAAGTAGAAGGTCTGAGAGCAACCCACACACATATACTCAACTGATCTCTAAGGAGAGCGCTAAGAAGACCCAATAGGAAAGGACAGTGTCGTTCATAAATGATGAATCTGCAGAATATTGAAGGTGGATCTTTATCTCACACTATACACAAAGGTCAACCAACTCATGACGACTTAGATTCAACATTAAATAAAACTTGAAGATGTGAAACACAGTGGGAAAGCTTTATGGTGTGAGTGGTGGCAGTGATGCCATGATTATGATGACAAAATTTCTGGAAAAAAAAAGAAGAAACAGAAAGAATCACTTCAGATTTCCTCCGTGAGTGCTCTGAAGCAGCCTGTGCCTAAGTTTGGCTCCTGCCTTTTGTCTTCCTGCATGTAGTTTCATGCCTGAAAAGCACAACACTGCCTATTCTTTCTTATCTCTATAGCAATGATCAGCATACTTTTTATGAAAAGCCTTTTATTAAATATTCTCAGCTCTATAAGCCACGCTACCTAGAAAACATATTGAACTCTGGTACCGTAACAAGAAAGGTTATATATGAAGAGACATTTCCTATAAAATACTATTTCTGGAAATACATTTAGATCTACCTCTCACCTACGAGCTACAGTTTGCTGCCCCTGAGTCTATGTTGTTGACTTTTGTTTCTTTAACTTAATCAGTAGGAAGTATGAAACATGCATCTAATTTTAGCCAACAGTTTAGAGGAAAATCATGCATTCGTTGTTGTTACATTGACTGAGGCAGTGGGAGTAGGTTGATTGTTGAAATGCTAGCAGCCGTGTGAGCACATGTGGACGAAAGAAACCCTTGATCTGAGTTGGGCAAGAAGAGTTATGCTTCAAGAACTCCCCCAGAACACCTGAAATTGGAAGTAGCCATAGGCTCAGAAAAGAGAATATTAAACTTCTCTGTCCAACAAAAGCAGTAGATCTGCAGATGGGCAAATTATGCTGTCTTTGCTGTCGGTCCCTCTAAGCTCAGCAGCATCAGAATGACAGATATCTTTTGGCTATTGTTTTAGCACAGTCTGTCAGTGCAGTGCCAACCCAGCAGTAGAGAAAGAGTTATTTCTTTAAAGTAACATAACTCCTCAGTTTATTTACTGTTAGGGAAAACATTCTGATGTGGTCTAGCTTACTGGGAAAGAATTCCTGTGTATATAATAATAATGTCATAGTCTTGAGTAATAGTGATCCTTGAGTTCTAACTGTTCATTCTCGTTTGTTTGTTTGTTTGTTTTGAGACAGGGTTTCTCTGTAGCTTTGGAGCCTGTCCTAGAACTAGCTCTTGTAGATCAGGCTGGCCTC
This sequence comes from Dicrostonyx torquatus, assembly GCA_028555095.1. Classification (NCBI taxonomy): domain Eukaryota; kingdom Metazoa; phylum Chordata; class Mammalia; order Rodentia; family Cricetidae; genus Dicrostonyx; species Dicrostonyx torquatus. The sequence continues at coordinate 13,991,362 of JAQHUG010000014.1, forward strand.
GAATTCACAGAGATCTGCCTGCCTCTGTCTCCCGAGTGCTGGGATTAAAGGCATAGGCCACTACCACCCCTAACTGTTCATTCTGAAATCAAGCATATGTTTGCTGTTTTGTGAAATCAGAAAATATCTGTTGGTGGGACTATTAATTATAAAGCATCCATTAAGACAAGAGGGCCTGAGTTTTCTCCTTTAGAGTGATGCTGTATCAGAGTCTCAGTATTTCGCACTGAAAAAGCTAATGTAAGACATTGAGCATCCTGGTGGTTGTGATTCAAATGAGAATTTGAGGGAAAAGGATTGATTTTTTTCTTTGGTATTAAGAGATTGACAGTTGTTAGTATTTTATTTCAGACGAGTAAATTGTATATTTGAGGTATGCTAACCAGCAAGCCATTAGCTTTGTGCTCCACTGCAGGACACCTAGGAACCAGGGTGTTTTTCTACTCTGTTTATTACACAAATAAATTCTCCTCCCTGATCCCGCTGCAATCCCCTGATTTTAATATGCAGCTGGGGCTGGCGGTAGTAAATGCTCAGTCCTCGACTGCTTCACCTCTAGGCGCTCTGAGACTTCCAAACAGCATTTCTGGAGTCTCGATTTCAATTTTACACACATCAAAAAGTAAATGACTATTTAATCTTTTGCTATAACATGAAGAGGAGAAGTAATACAGACTGGAATGGAGTTTAGTAGGATGGAAAGCCAAAACTGAAAGATTTTCTATTTGAGATGAAAGTATAATGAGCAGCAAGCTTTACCAAAGCACGGGGTACAACAATAGAGAGGGAAGAATGAGCAGATTAGAAGCTGGTGTATGCATGGGAAAGTAAGGTGACCTTTAATGGAATTGTGGGGCTGTCTTTGGGGGATTATGTAAATTAAGCTCCAATTCTGAATCGGATAGGATACAACTATCATTAAAATCAAGAGAATGCTTGCTGCATGACAGAAATTGAAATGAACCCTAAATTGATGTTTCAGCCCCAGTATTTTCTCATGCTTTCAAAAATATAATGCTTTTCTTTCTTATTAAAACCTGCACTGTTCTTAGCGACAAAGTAGAAGGAAAGGAAGGAAGATGGTGGACCTTCTCCCCACAGTGTGTGAAGTGTCATTGTGTACTGTGTCTAAGTTCTGAAAGGTTACAACTCTTTTATTGCTGTTTGTGTTTGAATGTTCTCATTATCAGTAAGAATAAACAGTGTGTGCTTATGAACCCCACATTTCCTTCTCTGTGCATCTCCAAAGATAGTATTTAATGTTTTCTTGTCAGTCTTAACATTATTTTAATTCTTTGTGATATTTAGATTAAATATATTTCTAGTTTGTGATTTGCTTGTAGGTTTATTAATTCTTAGGATTATTTAAAGGAGTGAGGTATATTAGCCTTTTTAAAATTATTCAGTCTCACTTTCCCAAGTTTTAGATCTATGGTGTAGATTTTATAAATTTAGAAAAATTTGGCATAAATTTTGTACCTCCACCTACTGGCTTTATTAGTGAGTAGATGCTTATCTGTTGATTTTTACAAACATGTAGAAGTAGGAATACCCTATAAATTTTGTACCATTGTTTTCTCAATATTTTAAATTTGAAAATACTAGAAAAATATTGGAAAATATCATCCATATTCTACCGTATATACTAATTCTCAGGTAGAGGCTACTGTTGGAAGACCTGGATAAATCCAGACCCCTCTAGCAGGAAAAATAGAGCCAAAAATCTAGCAGGAAGAGAAGAGCCAAAAATCTAGGTTAGCCAGTTCAGTGACGTTATTCCAGGAACTAGCTGACCATAAAGTTAGATTATAATCTTGAGAAGGGGAGTTACCCCCTTGTGATTATCACTGGTATTTTTGGAATTTTCCAATGATGCCCTCCTTACTCCCTTTGGGTTGTGGTTTCTTCCCGTAAATACCCCATTTCCCAAGCTACTCAGGGTCGAACTCTTCTACCCCTGCGTGAGAAATGAGTTTTGGCCCCAGTGCGCTGGTTCCTATCAATAAACCTCATGTGATTGCAGCAAGGACGATCTCTCGTGAGTTCCTGGGGGGTCGTGTTATCCTGAGACTTGAGTGAGAGTTTCCCCGCTCTGGGGGTCTTTCACTGTTCTTGTAAACCTTTTCTCACAGTGTGGTCCCAGCCTAAGTGTCAGTGTCCCCTGGGAGCTTGTTGGAGATGTGTATATGCAATTCTCACTCTCCCTGTGCCATGTGACACTCTGGACATGGTGTCCAGCAAGCCCTCTAGGTTCCTAGACACAGTGGAACCTACTATCTTACTCTGGTGTTGTCTCTCATTGATTGACTAAATGTGAGCTGGGTCTATAGCCTCTCTTGGCTTTGGTGTGGTCTGTAGAGATGGTGACACCCTTCCTGCAGGATAAATGTCACCATTAGATCGCTAGTCTCAGTATCATCTCCAGCCTCACTGTGACATCGTCTTTCTTTCTTTTTGTTTTTTCAAGACAAGTTTTTTTTGTAGCTTTGGGGTCTGTCCTGGAATGCACTCTGTAGACCAGGACTGTCTCTGCCTCCTGAGTATTGTATTAAAGGCGTCACCACCACTACCTGGCCCCTTCCTTTCTTTCCTTAAACTTCCAGTACTGGCTTTGGGGTGAGAGGTCTGGCAGGGAATTACACACAACGTGTCAGGTCTTCTGATGCACTTAATGGAAGTTGTTAGATCTCCACCAGGGCTTCTGATTCCACTTGTGGCTGTTTGGGAGATGGCTTTAGGTCACTTTATAATTCCCACATTCGCTATGATCTCAGAGTTTAAGAAAATGGAAAGCAGTTAACAAACATTTGATGATTTGGGGACTGAATGATTTTAAATATGCCTCTCAGTTCTTTAGTTCTTTGATAGTTAACTACTATGCAGAGAAAGGGGAACTGGTCAATGCCTACAGCAGGTGGGATTAGCACCAGGAAGGGTGTGTTTGCATTCCACGATGGAGGAGTGGGAGGCTCCCTGTTATGGATTTGCTACTCTGAGGCTTCTTGGGCAAAGTCTCCAGGCAACTGAGGAGAGTGAGCAGCATAGTGGGCAACTAGTCTTGCTTCTCCCCCAATTGCTGTGGCCGCATTCTAATCGATTCCCTTGTACCCTTGCCAGCCCATCACTGTTCCTCCATTTCAATGTTTGTCTCATTATGGCGTGTATATTCTTTAGCATAACTGGATTCAGTTTAGCACAAATGAATGTCTTTACAGCCATCTCCTCACTGCGCCGTAGCCATTTCAGCAGTTTGTGGTTTCCTGGCAGCTGCCTGCCTTCTTGGGTACCACTGTTTTTGCAGGAAACAACCTTCCTTTTGTCCTGCTCTGCATTTGTTTTGTCTGGCCAGCTCCTACTCAGCAGTTCTATTTCTAGGAATATATCCAGCAGATATACCAGCATGTGACTTCAGAGAAGAGTGTGAGGGAGCCGATCCCTGCATGACTTATAAGAGCAGAGACTGAAAACCTTCTAAGTGGAAGGTGGCACGGCTAAGGACATTGGTTGAGTAGGATAGAATGCTCTAGAATAATTAGAAAAAGAGTGTTTTCCATGTGCATCTGTATAAGCAAACTCTCTCCAGATTAGTTACCACAGTGTATCAGCCCCTGCCCATTGCTGCCTCCCCAGTCCTTTTTTCAGACCTTCAGTCCAACATTCTTTGCTGTCAAAACATGTCAGTGACTACGAGTAATTTATATTAGTTATTGAGTCACTTTTGCCTTTAGAGGACATTGGAAAGTCTGAAGTGTGAGGGACATTTTTCACTGTGTACCCTTTCCTCTGTGTTTTAGTTTCTCATTATCTTATACATGTGTTCACACTCCTGTACAGGGGCACACATATGTGTGTGTAAGTGTATGAAGAAATACATAGGTGAGGCATGTCTGCATGTCTATGAACTAAATATATATATGTTCAGTTTTTGCTTTATTAAAATCCTTGTATGTGTGGTGTGTGAGCAGGCACATGTGTGCCATGACAAGCAGCTGAAGGAGAAAGGACAAGTCTGGTGTCAGTCTTCTCTCCAGCCTTGTTTGAGAAAGCCTATATTGTTTTCTACTAGGTTAGCTAGCTCTTGACCTTCAGACGGCACTCCTGTCTTTACCTACCATCTCACCAGAAGAGTGTTGGGATGACAGATATGTGTCACCATGTCTGGTCTTATGTAGGTTTTGGTAATGGAAACTCAAGTCGTCATGCCTGCACAGTGCCCTTACCCACAGAGCCATCTTCTCTTCTCTAGGCATTGCTTTTCAAATCCTTCTGCAGTTAGATTTAGGTTCTTCTGTGCACCTGCAGCATACAGTGCCTGCCGTGTCATAGCCCTTACTATTGAGAGTTTCCAGCTTTTCATTTATGTATATTAATAAGTTTTACTATTGTTTAATTTGAAATATTTCCATTGCTAATAAGAGTAAGTTGTGCATATACTCACTAATCTTTTTTCCTCTGAATTATCTGTTCTATAATTATTCATTTTAGAAGACTATTCAATGTTAGTTTTTGTATAGTAAGTTTGTAGACAACACACACTCATCGTGTGCTACGACTCTGTTGTTTAAAGTTATTTATATTTCATGGGTTAGAGAAATGGCTTAGTGGCTCATAGCTTGTACCGCTTTTACAGAAGACCCGAGTGACTCCCAACATTCACAAAGTGGCTATCAACCACTTATAACTTTTGTCCCAGGAGAAGAGAATCTGATGCCTCTCTCCTCTGCACTGACACACACACACACACACACACACACACACACACACCACAGTTTAAAATAAATCTTTAAATATACTTTGACACTTACTGTTTATGCTCATATTTTATCTTCTGTATCGCAGATTCTTTGCCATACCCCCATCTAACAAGATCCTGTGTCCTCACCCTTACTGAACTCACCCTCATCTACACTGTTTCCAGAGTAATTTATTGAACGTTCTGTATGCAATGCATGTAATTGGAGCAGACCTGGCTATACAGCCCTTTTTCTACCTGTGAGTTCTCTGTTGCAAGGGAATAAATACAACACAGTTTTTGAGCCAAATGCAATCCTGCCTAAGAAATCTATCATGTTGAGAAGTTTAGCATATTTGTCCAATTTAATGACTGTAGATAGCTCTGTGCAGTATTTATAAAACTTTAATCCCGAATATCACTCTGTGAAACGACTCTACTTATTTTGGAAGTATTTCAACTTAGTCCAATTAGTAGCAATCCCAAGCCCTTATCTTTAAAAATGTAAACTCTCTAATTTGCTGAGCATTAGTTCTTCCGTGGCTGAAGGTTAAGGAAACCAAGCGGTGGAGAACAGAGTCTGCGACATCTGTTTCCCTTCTCTCTCCAGAAGTTCAAGTGCTGCAGGGATTGTTCCTGTGCAGCAAAGGGAAAGCAGATACGCTGGGTTAGTATTGAAGAGGCCCCCGGGTGCCAGTTTCAGCTCACTTTCTTCCTGAGAGCGAACAGCCAGTGCTGGTGACTTGCGGTGCATGGGGGTGGTTTCCTACTCTATGCTGTGTACACCAAGAGTCACTTGGGCTCTGTCCCCCCCGCCCCCCAACTATCCCCGCCCCAGCCCTAAGCTGTCAGGATTTAGTAGTCTCCAGGGAGATGGAATAAGAAGTCCGACAAAGCTACGGGATGGATCGATCTTAAGACCTTCAGGGTGACATATATTATTTTCCAGTCATGTGTTTTTGTCCTAAACAACTCACGTAGTTGAGCTTGTGGTTAGCTTGGATGGCATGCGCAGCCTTCCGTCTAAGACGGAAAGTAAACATGTGAGCAGTCAGTGGGCTCTACTTTCCTTTGGAATTGTCTTGAGGGGGAATTGGTTGTGCTTCTTCACAAATGCGCACACACAACAGATAACAATGAGCACCTGCCATGCATCCCAGGAACGCCTTGCTTCTCAGCTGTGTTTTCAGACCTTTCTGGGTCAGCGAACGTGGAGGCTGCAAATGTTTAATTATAAAAGATTTCTGAGCATTCTGAACCAGAAATTAAATCGCAACCAAATCCAGAAAGAACCTGAGATGTCCTGGCAGGGTCCCCCATGCCGTGTATCGATCATTCGCTTTTACTGCAGCCTAGTTCTGAACACACGACATGTGCACTTTGCACTACACATGCTGTTACGCTGTGCAACACTAAAGAACACATCCTGCTCCTGTGTTGATGTGGGGTTTTGAATGGGGTCTTGGTATGCTTCACTTGGGAGGTGGGGTGTCAGAGCAGACCTCTCCCTGGCTCCCCACCCCTGCACCCTGCCAGCCAGTGGTTTGTCTCATACCTAAAAAGAATATGGAGACATGAATAAGGAATGAGCAGAGTGAAGAACTCTGGAGAATGAAATGGGCTTCAATGAGGAATACCACCATGTTCCTTGTTGACAGGCTGGTTTTTTCCCTTAATTATTGATTTAGTTGTTGATTTAAATTTCATGCAAAGAAAACCATTAAGTGAGGTTTATCTTGAAATTAAGAAACTTCCTAACAATTTCTGAAATGCACTAAAATAATGCTTCTGCCAGTTCAAATGCATGTATGTGAATCATGGTTATATAAAAAGAAAATACTGATGCACCCTGAAAACACTGAGGCAGTTCTGTGTCCTGTAGTATCAAATGCTCAGCTGAGATTTAATTCTTTATGTAGAAATACTTGTATAAAAATATAAAGGCAAATAAGTGGTAAACATAAATGTATACCAAAGAATGGTTTTAAAGTGAATTTTCTTATGATCTGTTATCAATAAATCTTTGGACTGTATACCTCTTTTATACTCCTATATACCCAGCATTGAAGTAAAGGGGCTACAAGGAGTAACGTTCTGGAAACTCCTTAGAAAAGGAAGTGAGAACTCACTGTTGCAAGACCCTAAAGAATACTGTTTTCCTTTGCATTGGTCAAGTTGACCGAGCTTCAGAGAAACCCTGGAGGAGAAAATCTTAGAATTGGGTTTGTGTGAATCTGACTAGGGTAGCTGCTAATCCTATATTATTTTGTTGTATTTTTAACTTACAGGATGTTTTGTTTTGAGTATTTATCATACTCATTTTTCCATCTGCTTTTGATTGTTGTTATGATTTCAGTTTTGTTTTGTTTTTTAGCACAGATACATATCATTGTTCAGTCATACATGTCTATATGTGTAATGACAGAGGGTAACAGGGGCTTCACAGGTGCTGATCATAGTGGGTGTTGTTACCATGTTTATCTCAATCCTTCCTTGAGTGACAGCTATATGTTAGTATTCAGAAAGCTCCAGAAAAAATTACGATTATATTTTATAGTATTCTATAGCCTCCTGTCTATGTAGTTTCTGTCTACTATTTTTTTTTCTGTCTATGGGATTATTTGTTGTGGAAGAACAAAGACCTGTTCATGCCCCACATGGGCCTTGAATTTCCTGGTGGCTTGGGAATCAATAAACTGTCTACCCACTGAATACATAGCGCTGATGTTTGAAGCTGCCAGTGTTTCTCTGTTAGAAGATTTTCTTTGTCCATTGCTTTTTAAATATATATGTAGCAGGCTTTCTTGGACCGCCAACCAACTCCCAAATCAAGACACAGAGAGTTATTATCAATTATGAGTGCTTGGCCTATCTTATGCTTGTCCCACTAGCTCTTATAACTTAATTTAACCTGTTTCTCTTCATCTACATTTTGCCTCAGGGTTTCTTACCTGTCTTTTATTCTGTATGTCCTCTTCTATGTCTTTCTGGCTGGTGGTTGGGTGGTGGCTTTCTGGTGGCTTGCCTGGCTGTCTGGCCCTGAGCATCTTCCTTTCTTTCTCCCTCATTCTCCGTTCAGTCTCCCCTTTCTCAAGCCTAGATTTCTTGTGCTTCTTATTCTCTCTGCCTGCCAGCTCCACCTATCCCTCTACTACCTATCTATTGGCTCATCAGCTTTTTATTAGACCAATCAGGTACCTTAGGCAGAGAAAGCAACACATCTTTACATTGTTAAGCGTTATACAATTGCTAGGCTTCATGAGCCTCCTTATTCCCCAGGGAAATAGTGCTCTATCCTCCCATTCCTGCAGCCCCATGAGGCAGGACATTCAGATGCAATAGGGAGTCAAGTCAAAGCAGGAACTTTATTACTGTGAGCATCTGCTTATAAAGGTTAAGCGACACCCTGTTATATAAGGGTATCTCCAGCCAATGAGAGGCAACCAAACCCTCCCTCTGGCTGGAGGGGTGTCCAGCTAGTTTTTGCTGTCTCATCCTCACTCAAACTTGAGCCAGGCTTTTCTCTGTCCTACAGGCCCCAAAGTGTAGGCCCTGAACTTAAGCCAGGCTTTTTTCTGTCCTATAGGCTTTGAGGTACAAGCCCTGAGATAATTTTGGCCCAACAAATAATAATAAACGGTTGTTAAATAAACACAAATAACACATCTTTACGTAGTTAAAATAATATTCAACAACATATATATTCAGAAGTATTTCATTTTACAGAAAGATTAAGTATTTCAAGGAACAAAAAAAATTCTGTTTCTGAAGTGCCCACAGCTGTTGAACTTAATTAAACAGGTTTTTCGGAAGTGGGATTGGAAATCAAGTACGCGAATATCTGACAGATATGCTTTGTAAATGAAGAAGAAAGCTAATTGAGCCAAGCATAGCAGCTTCGTATTATTTTTCAAAACACTTCTAGTGTATTTGTTACAAATCCTGACAGTGCTATTAGTTACCGAGTTATTCTAAAACTTCAGGCTAACTTTTGGTTATCAATAGCAGCTAGTTATTTTGAAAATTGTAAAATCTTGCCACACTATGTTAATGTTTACTGCAAGAATCTTAACTCTTGAATGAAATATAATTTGTAGATGAAAATAGTGAAGTTATACTTTAAAAGCAGAATTTGTTAGTTAAACCATAAATATAATCCACAGCATCCAAACCATTTAAAGGGATGGGAGATTAACAGCAGATTCTATACCAAATCAAGGCAAATAAATCAGTTTTCACTATTCATTATAGCATTTTTTTAAACCTAGCCTTCAGTCTTTTTTAACCAAATCTTGACTTTTTTTTAATTGACTAAAGAACAGTGTGGCATTTTTACAGAAACTGAGCTCCACAATATGCCCTTAATCCAGCGAAAGAGGAAGAGCCAATGAGCCTAATGAATTAGAATCTATTCTGTCAGTGTTGGAACCTGAAAAGCTTGTAGCTGCATTCTGTCTTTGAGTTGAATTCATGATTTTCCTTTGTGCCTCTTGTGTGTGGATTCTGAAGGAACATTATTAAGCATTAGATTTCACCTTCTCAGTAGGAGAAGCATACAGGAAAAAACGTGCAAAGCATGAAGGTGTTTAAATTAGGCCTGCTGGGAATGAATGCAGTAAATAACACCAAATTGTGACTTATTTAAATAATTCGCAATTTCAAACCCTTTGTCTCTCGTTCAACAGCAAATGCCAGCTTTTGTTCTCTGGGTAGAATTATGAGGCAGTAAGTAAGCCCTGGCTGCATGCTTAAATACAGTAATGGAATTAGCAGAATTTCAAACCACAACTTAACAGTCTCTGGAAAATGTCTTTTGTGTGTTTGTTAAGGAGATGGATCACAGTAGGATTCCCTCAGAACCCACTGGAGAATAAGTACACATCTGAACTCATCAGTAGTTTTCCCAATCACAATAGCTGCAAATAATTGAAGATTTAGAAACAAATTCTCTCGAGCTGGGTAAATGCTATGCCATGTTGTCTTGCAGCACTTCAACCGATACATTGTGTAGCCAAAATCCTGTCATCAACAGAATATTCCTCCTGCAAATGGGATGTTGGTCCCAGTGGGTTCTTGGGAGAAATGTGGTATTTTACTCCTGCCGGAGAGGAGACAGGCACAAAGCACTCTGCTGATACTTTGAGCCTGGAAGAGTATTGCTTCTCTAGATTATTTCCACCCAAAGACTGTGTTATCATCGACTGTGTTGAACTTAACTCTACAGCAGTGGCTGGATCTGTCCCTCTGTGATGATCGGTCCCCTAAGACTAGCTTACTTCTTGTCAGCAACCAGTGTGGTCAAAATTAAAAGACCTCTTATAGCATAGTCCTCCTGCAGACTTCCTAAATTCTTTCACTTTTGTCTCAAGGCAAATAGTATCCAACCTAAAATTTCAAGATTTTTCTTTCCCATAGCAATTAGGTAGTCTCTGATCATCATGACACTCCAAGTTTACATTTATGTATTTTAGTACCTTCTTCTTAAAAAAAAAAAAAAGACTGATCTTCATTGAACTCAATGATAACATGTTAAACTTGAGTTCACTTGACTTGTATTTGAGATGATTGAGGTCTGAAGAGTGATGTACCTTGCTGTAGTTATGTGGTTAGGTGTGAAGTAGCACTCAACTTCACTAACCTTCAGTCTAGTGGACCAACTGATACACTGTGGGACTCTATTATCTTTCATTCTGCTGGATACCTTAATGGTTGAAGGAGATTTCTAGAGACCCTTTGTTCTCAGCGTCTAATGAGGTTGTCATTTCCAGTGGATAGCTGGGAATGTTTTCATGTCATCTATGTGGCTATGCAAATATTTACCCACTTTAAGTTTTAAAATTGTTGCTCTACTGCAGTCTCTTTGAATTCAGACTTTTCTTCCAGAGAAGAGGGCCTTGTGCTGCTGGCAGTGTCATTTGTAGTACTGTTCTGTGAATGGGTGTATAACGACAAGACCTATTTTCCTTATACCAGTGTATGTTAGAGATCCTTCTACTGCATGTGTGTGTGTTAAAGCTTTTGGGTGTCTTATATGAGATCTCCTTTGTGGCTCCTAAGCGCTGCAGAGTCATGCAGAAGTCTTCAGTGACCCTCTATGCAGTTTTAGTTTCATCTTATTTTTTTTGTTTTTGTATGTGTGTGTATAAGTATGAAGACCAGAGGACAACATCAGACATGAATCCTCAGATGCTGTACACCCAGTTTGGAAAATCTTATTAGCCTGGAGCACTCCTAGGCTAGGCTAACCAGCCAATACGCCCTAGAAATCTGTCTCTCTCTGTCTTCCCAGCTGCTCTACTAAGGGAATGAAAGGTTTTTTTTTTTTAAACCAGTGGAACTATCTCCCCAGCACATAGTTTTATTTCATTTTGAATTGACAAATAATTTATGTATTTATAGAGTACAAATTGACAGGTTCATAGATGCTCAGAAAATTAGCATATTTATCACCAAAGTTATAGTTTCTTTGTGGATAGAACATTTAGAATCCTTCTATCTGAAATATATATCACTCTCTTGGTAATTATAGTTCCTTTGCTGTTCTACAGAGCATAAGAACTTCTCTGTCTTACCTAGCTATCATCGTGTACTTGAAGACCAGTGTTCTCTCCCTGCCTCCTAACCCTTTGGTAACTACCCTTCCATGTTGTACTTCCATAAATTAAGTTTTCTAGATTCCACATATAAATGAGATGAGCCTAGAGGATAATGTTAGGTTAAGCAGATCTTTCTAATGCTGTTAGAATGTGGGCAGTGGGATTCCTACACTGTATTAAAAATTAAGCACTGAGCTATATCCTAATGCTTTCTTACCTGGCTACTTAGTTGTGAATATGCTTTCTAGGAGGAATGCAGTTGTCATCTTCCCTTGTATAAGGATAGAGTATATGTCATTTGGCTTGCCTTTCTGGGAATGAGAGTTCAAAGGACGTTACATTCACTATTTTATAGTGTGGCTAGCAGACACTGCGGGTGGCCCAGGGATTTATAATTTAGGGTCATTGGACAGTCTTTTACCTACAACACAAGATATTACATCATGTTTTGAACTGTATTCTGTGATTCCGAAACCAAATGAGCATGTGTTTTTGCAATTTTGTGATAGATTAGTAATTTTTAAATTCTGGCTAAATATGGAAATTCTTGATACACTTTTGAATATGTATTTTCTTAGAAGTCACTTTAATTTTTAAAAAATTGCTTTTATTTATATTTTTATCTGCACAGAGCTTAGGACAAATGTGTATGTCCTAAGATGTATTGTCTAGAGGTCAGGGGACAACTCACAAGAATCTGTTCTCTCCTTTCACCATGTTGACCTAATGGATCAGACTTAGATTGTCAGGCTTGGCAGCAAAATGCCTTCATAGACTGAGCCGTCTCACTGACCCTGGAGTGTTGGAGAAGGGGACGCTTGTTTGTCCCTGATGCCTGGCTAGCTTAGACCCAAAATAATCACACAGAAACTGTATTAATTAAATTACTGCTTGGCCCATTACCTCTAGCTTCCTATTGGCTAACTGCTACATCTTAATTTAACCCATCTCTGTTATCTGTGCATCACCACGAGGTCATGGCCTACCAGCAAAGTTTCAGCACGTCTATCTCCGGCAGCAGCTCCATGCGTCTCCTAACTCCACCTTCTTCCTGCCATGCTATAGGCCAAGCCAATTTCCTTTATTTATTAACCAATAAAATCAACACATAGGCAGAAGGACCTCCCACACCACTGGAGGTCACTTTAAATCAGCTAAGTTTGAAACACACAGAAAAGACATCCAGGAATCTGTAATCTATAGAGGCTTACCTGGGCCACTTAAAGAGAAACCACACGGTCTCCCACTATATCAGCAAGATTGCTTATGATGCCCACCCCTTATTGAAAGCCACTGCTTTCATCTTTCCATCATCTCTAGGAGACTCCTTGGAGAACCTCACAGTTCTGTACTTAGAGAATTTGTCTGTGTAACCTAAGCTTTTCAGGAGCAAATAAAGGAATCTATGCCTGTCATTACATGTCCCTGAGTGAAGTGATCTGGACATCTGTCACTTGCAAAATCCGTACTATCAGAAGCTTCAACTGTGTAATTCTTAGGCAGTGCTAGATTCCAGAAACGCTATTTGCATATAAAATGATCTCATATTCAGATTTTCATTTTATCTCTCGGTTTTCAATACATTTCTGGGTAAAGACTGCATATTATATTTAAGAATATTCTTTCCTTTAGGTAACCATTAGGAAAAATCAGTTTTATTTTTAATCAAAAATTCCATCAGCAAATACCATATTCAAATCTACAAGTAGTAACTGCCATACATAGATGAATTAATTTGGATTTTGTGGGTGTTTTATTTCATCTAAAGAAAAGTGTTTGAAACATATTTTCAAGAATGTAATGCGTTCCTGTCCATTCTGTTTCCGAATCCCCCATGACACAGTGCTCACTCTCACCCCCGTCCCTTGCCTCAGCTGCCATGGCTGTCTTCTCTAGCTTCACAGCTATTGTTTGAATAGCTGCCTCCTCAGCTACACTGAGTGTCACAGCACAGAGACATTCGAGGTCACCGTTTGACACTCTTCCCCAGTTCTGGCAGCTGGCGTAATGTTTTCCACAGATTTTGTCTCACAGATGTGTGTTCAGTCACACAGTGATGACTGGACAGCTTTTTAAGGATAAAGGCTGTGCTATGTACCTGGGAAATTACCATGAAATTGTAGAACCAAGAAGATGCAAACTTATGCATAGGGTAGGAAGAGACTGTGAAGCCCGGAACGGACAGAATGAGGAGTAGAAATCAGAGAGGGAAAGGGTTGGCCCATGCAGCTGGATACAGGGTTCCATTCAGTGACAGAGGGCCACTCCTTATCACCCTTAGTGTTCCAGTGAGTGTTTTAACTCCATGCCTTTGTCATATGTGATTTACCATAGGAGTTCTGTGGGCATCCTTGTGGCATGATTGACCAGAGTGGGTGGGGATGGGGTTCCATCAAGGAGCAAAGTGTCAGGAGAATACAAAGGTCTCTCCTGCAAGATAGAGTGTATGGGATTTCATTTCCACAACTGGGAGATGTGAACCAGGCTGAGCTAACCTTCACATGGGCAGCCGTCTGAAAGCGAACTTCCTACTCTGTTCTTACCACTGTTGTGTGAGCTTTAACCGTACGCTATCACCGTGAACTAGCAGTCATTGCATGGTATCTGCCTTGGAATGAGTGCATACATTTAGCTGGGAGTCTTTGCCTCTGCAGTTCCGAGCTATGAATCCTTCCACAGTTTAGAATACTCTGACTGTCCTAAAACTTTGAAATGGTTTTTTGCTTAAGTCCTCTTGTCTCTAAGCCTCTTCACTCCTTAGTGGGACAGTCTGGAGCCCAGGATATCCCAATTACCACATTCCCGGCCTCAGAAAGCCTCAGTCTGTCATGCCCTATTTTGACATATTCACACATCATGGGTTGTGCAACTTTAACCACCTCGGCCTTTGATGTTTGTTTCTGGTATTCATTAGGAAAAGTCCAAAAGTGGGGAAAACTATACTTCTCATTAATTGAAAAAGAGTTTCTGTGGTCAAGACTTTTAAAATACCAGGCCCCATGGGCCTTATTATGGGGTTGGATTTCAGGGAAGATTGAGGTCTCCTGAGCCAACGGCCTGAAATTGTAGTATAAAATTATATAAAAGATGAAAAGCAGAGACTTTGAAGTCTTTTTCATTTTTCAAGTCCTCATGATGCCTCTTTCAAGAACACATGGTTTTCCCAAAAGGTCCATGGTCTCTTTTCAAGCTTGTGTATGGCTCTGATTCAGCCAGGTCTGTAACTGTGCACTTGTGATGGCCTGATAAGAGCCTAAGAGTAGAGAGGAGAAGAGATGGACATCAGAAGTCGCCTCTTTAAAGGAGACAGAAGCTCTGCAGAGTCAGCCCTCACAGTCTTAACCATCTTTCTCTTGTTTCCTTCCTGGGCTCATCCCAGATCATCATCTGTGGTCCACAGGGTTGAACTTGTGAATTGGTGTTCAGTCGGTGCCTCATCTCCCTCCAGTCCATGAGTATGTGGTTATGCTGTTTAAGGTCCCGGAGCTCAGTCCCCACTAATCTCCTCCTCCGGGCCTAACTCTGTGCAGAACACTGTGGAAATGGAGCCACACTTTCAATAGCATTGAACACTTCACTGGACATGGCAAAGCTAATGCAGCTGCCTCTATACACGCTTCTTATTTGTGATTATGTTTCGAGCAAGCTTTGTAACAGCAATCGGAACAAGAGTGAGAGCTCCTCACTGAAGCAATATTCTGAAATGACATCTTGGCATGGCGGCTGCCTTCTTACTTGTCACCGCTCATGCAGAAAGCCCACTGCATCCTCGAGAAAGGCAACATGGACACTTGTTCACCAGTCTTTCACCTTCACTTTTTAATTCTCAGGTTAGAGCCCCATATGGAGGATCCCAGGCCTAACACTGTGTGCACGAAGACAATGTAGGTGGCATGGCTTTCTTTTTCTGCTAAGGCGCCATCTAAAGATGGGAAGCTATCCAACGTACTCAGAAGGGAGATTGTTAAGTTCCGAAAAAGACTTAGGCACATAGTTCTTCTGTAGCTCATTCATATATTTATATATATTCTCCTGTTTCTCATTCATGTATTTGTTTGTTTTAGAGATAGTCATACTTTGCTATGAAGCTGACAGTGTTCAAGGCAATGTGAACAACCTGATAAGAGTTGATAATTTCTTATGAGTGTGTGTGTGCAATTGTGATATAAGCAGATGAGGGCCAGAAATGAGGCATAAAGGCGGACCCTACACAAGCAACAAATGCGAGTGGTCCATTCCATGAAGAATGTAGAGGATGTAGGAATAGCCAGGACTCCTCTGTGGGACAGCTCTGCATGAAGGCTTAGGTAGCCAGGAAGAGAGCCTTGATCTGGTTAAGGGAAAGGAGTTTCCTGTGACTGTGTTGTATCTTTGTATTTACATTAGAGGGAAGAAGATTTTATGGTGGAAATGAAGTCGGTATGTAGGAAGAAGGGAAAGAAGGCTATGAGGTGGGAGGTAGCTGGAGATGAGGCCCGAGGCTGAGGTAAGGTCAGACCATGTAAAGTTAATGAATGAAGCCAGAGCTTAGGATAGCTCACTCCACAAAGGACTTGAGTTCAATACCCAGAACCAATGTCAAAAGCCAAGTGTACCACATCCTTAGAATTCTAGCCCTGGGGAGATGAAAATGAGTGGATTCTGGTGACTCACTGGGTTACCATGCTAGCCCAATCGGTGAGTTCCAGGCCAGTCCGAAACCCTGTCTCAAAAATAAAATAAGAGGAAATAAAATTAAAAGGTGGACGGTACCTGAGATTGTCCTCTGACTTCCATTGTATACACACACACAAATGCATGTACCACAGAAAGACATGTGTACCTGCACAGTGTCTCTCTCCTTCTCCCTCCTCCCTTCCTCCTTCTGTGTGTCTCTCTGTCTCCTCTCTCTCTCTCTCTCTCTCTCTCTCTCTCTCACACACACACACACACACACACACAGGTTATATTTTAACTTCATGTAAGATACTAGAGGATTTGCAGTAAGCAAGTGACACTAACCAGTATTGAGGATGGTATGTATCAATATGTAAAGGGCAGGACCCGGAACAGAAGCAGGATGCTGAGCAGCTATAATAATCAGGGTGATGATGGCAACTTAGGCCAAGGTATAGAGCAGATGTGGAAAGAAACTATAGCAGATGGAGGGGAGATATATTTTGAAGATTGAGCTTAAAAATAAAAAAAGCTTGCCAAGGATCAAATATAGGGGTTGAAGGAGGAGAGATTAAAGTGACACTGAGTTTGGGTCTAAACAACATGTAAGGGGAGAATATTTAGAGATGGAATTGTGTGTGTAGAGCGGGCTGCAGGATTGGTAGGATGGTGTCAGTGGGGATGGAGTGGTATTAAGGATGGCTTTTTATGCTTTCAGCTGCATTCTTTCCTTTCCCAGGTATTGGGGATATCCCTTTATTCCCATGACAGGTTGCTTTTAACCCCACACTCATCTGTATTCTCCCTGAGCACCCTCACCACTTCCTCCCCCACCTCAGTCTTTGCCTGGAAGATCGTGATGCTTGTTCCTCTCCCCATTCCCTACAAAAACCATGTTTTACATTGGATGAGCTGAAAGGCTTTTGGAGGTTCTACGAGGTTGCTTTAAGCTTGTACAATGTGTAAGTGGTTTAGCGATTTTGTATTAATAACTTTCTGTGAATAGTGCTGTATTTAGTACTAAAGATATTTTAAGTTTGGATAAACAAAGCTGTTGGTCTTCATGAGCTTAGAGCATAATTGAAACTATAAAACATAGCCATGTGAAAAAACACAAGTAATCATAGTAGATAATTAAGGTTTGTGGAAACCACAAGACTAAGTTTATCCTGAAGCATGTAGGATCACTCGTCGTGATTGCTGTGACCTGATGCTACTTTTAGTTATTATTTTAATTGAAAACTTGATGCATGCATATAATGTGTTTTGATCAAATCCACTCTATTTCTGTCCTCCAGTTTCCTATTTCCTTCACTACTTCCCTTCCCAATTTCATGTACTGTCTCTTTTGTTAATTAATTTTTTTAGAAAAAGATTTTTTATGATTTTATTTATTTTTTATATTTCATTTTACATTTCACAGTTCTCTCTCCCATTCCTCCTCCCTACCCCTCCTTCCCCCCAGCCCACCCACCAAGCCACTCCTCCTAAAGGATAAGGGTTCCCATGGGATGTCAACAAAGCTTGGCCCATTAAGTTTAGGCAAGATTAAGCCCCTCCCTACTGTATTAAGGATTGGGCTCCAGCAAGCTAGCTCATGCACCATGGATAGATCCTGGTCCTACTGTCAGGGGCCCCTCAGATAGACCAATCTATACAACTATCTCCCCCTGAGGGCCTGACTTAGGGCCTGACATATACTTTATATACATGCTGATAGGAGTGTCTACTGGAGTATGGGTAGCCTTTCAGAGGCTTCATCCATCAAGAAAACTGAATCTCCCTTCCCCAGAAGCTATCAGTTGCCAGTAACTTCTCTACTAGGGGTAGAATGTCATGATACCATCCCTTGTCCATGGTGGGCGTTTGGGCTGGCTTGAACTTGCATAGTTTTGTGCACGCAATCACAGCTACTCTGAGTCCTGTCCAGCAAGTGGCAGTTCACTTCAGAGTTCCACTACTTCTTACACATGGTAATTAATACCCAGACCCACAACTGCTCCGTATGCTGAGAATTAGAGACAGTGTAGTGTCCATCTCTAAATGGGGCGTGGCTATCGTATCCTCACTTCCCAAGGCTCCAGGTCACTGTGGAAGAGGGAGCCGAAAAAAAGCAAGAGTCAGAAGTAGCAGGCATATTCAGGGAAACATTATTTGTGAGAATAATTTTAAAAATGTTTTGAGATTTCAAAGTTCACTAGTACTGTGTATTAGTGTGGTGATGAAATCTTTTAATATCATATTTTCATATTTTCAAGGTTTAAAAGTGACAATTCTTAACTCTGGGCTACTTCTTAACTATGCCAAGACTGGTGATCTCAGTACGTTGGGAATACTGCCATATCTTACCTGCAAGGCTGTGTGAAAAATCCATGTGCTTCCTTTCTGTTGCTCAGTAAGAACCCGGTGAGATTTCCTTTCTGTCTCCTTTTCCTACCTGTTTCTATTTTCACTGTGGGTATGAATGACCCAGACAGTGAATTTCAGGTTTAGGATGCCTGCTCCTTGGAGCTGTTCAAGTTGGGGGCAGGTGGTACCAAAAGGTTTGCTGCTGCTCATAACCATCCTACACGGGGAAAGAGAGAAGCTGATTTGCATGGAATAAATAGAAGAAACAGGAGACAATGAAGACGCCCTTTGATGGAGGAACCAGTCACTCCACCCCATCCCACCCCACCCAAAACCAATCATCCCACGGATGAGAAGGAGGTTGCAGCGCAGTGATGTAATTCTGCACTGTGACGGCTGCACCATTTGAGGCCTTCTGCGCATGTGGGTGGACTTCTGTGTGATGGAAGCGATTTGGGGCGCAAGGCCCATAACTGTAGGGATGATTACTTCTGGGCTAAGACTAACTCTCCAGCTGAGAGGCTGGGAAGTCTGAATTTTGATAGACTAGTACTTAAGAGCAGTTATCTTCACACCCCTCCTTCTATGGTCATCTTCGCATCGCTGAGAACTGGAAGGAATTCGCGTTTCAATCATTTCATGACATTTCTCTTTGTTAATGGCCCCTTTGCTGTCATTCCTTGATTGGAGAAGAATCAGACAGTAAGTGACTCATTCCTGATTTGTTAATGCAAACCTCTTTTGTTATTTCATCATTTGGAGACATTCACGGGTAGTTATTTAGCTCTGCACATTCTTACAAGCCTTGAGCCTACTTAGGCAGAAGAAGTTGAGTAGCGCGTTGAATTATGCAAAGTGAAGTTCAAAAAGTCAATCTTGATTTACAGCTGTGGCGTGAAGAATTCAGTGCAGGCTCAGTGAAGCACGTTATCCGCAAATAATCCTCTGTACTTGGATGGAAAGAAACAGAGCAGAAGGAAGCTTCCTTCTCTATGATTAATGCCAGTGTGCTTCATAAGATCTGAGGCGTTCTGCTGAGGTCAGATGGGATTTCCACACGGCATTTCTGTGTCTATGGGTGACTCCATCCCAAGGATAACCAGGAGCTCCTATTTCAAGCCAAGATTATAGGGGACCTTGCTTCTTCTAGTAGGAAACATCAATAGTAGTTATAATTGGCCCCTCAGGCTTGCATATTCTGTTGATTATGATGGTGAAAGCAGCTTCAGTGACCATTAAATTCTGTAAGCACTAAGTGGCAATCATTTTAGAGGACCAGAAAGCATCTCAGAAGTTTCTAAGATGTTTTTCTACTTTTCTGTTTTTCTACTTTTCTGCTGTCAAAAGGGAGCAGAAGGCTGTGGCTTGGGAAAAATGACAGAAACGTTTTGTTACCAGGTCACTGTATATCTTTGCTTTATAAAGAAATAGATTGGAATACAGTGTGCAGCCAGTGGCATTTATTATGGAGGAGAAATCGATGTGAACACTTGAAGAGTTGGTGCATCCCACAAGCTGGTTGCAGTAATTAGGGCTGGTTTCTGGGATCACTAAGGAACTGAGTTAGAAGCTTGACTCCAAAGACGTGGTCCACACAGACATGGATGAACCTGAGCAGCAGTTTCGTGCAAGTTCAGAAATCACCTGAAATTGTAGGCAGGTGTCCAGGTGCCAGGCCATGGCCTCTCTGTCTCAACCACAATGGCTGCTTCTGTATCAAGAGTTTGAAAGAACAAGCTGACTTTAGGGAAGCCTTGTATCTTAATGCTGACAATATCTGAGGAAGAAAGGCTTCCCCATGTTTAGAAAACAATTCTTGAGAGATGGGCAGTATCATCGCCAATGACTAGAATATTAAGATCCAATGTCTTTTGAGAAATCCTCACTAAAAATGACACCAATCCTTTTCTGTGTCTGCGTGTTTTCCTGCCAATTGCTTGTTTTTGTTCACTCTCTATTTTTTAGCTCTAGTGTACAAAGTATAAAATTGAAAGAAAAAGTATATATAAATACATATACACATGCTTGCATGTACACACTCACATGCAATTTATTATACTTGTATGCTTAAATTACATAAGAGATATATTATTCATGACTTTAAGAAAATATGAAATGGATTTTGCTTCTTTCTAGTTGGTGTTATTCAGACCTATAAATCTGCTTTACAGGTTTGTTTTGTTTTCAAAAGAGACTAGACATAAAGCAACGAAAACAAGCCTACAGTTCACAATCCCAGAGAACCTAGACAACAATGAGGGCCCTAAGAGAGACATACATGCATCTAATCTACCTGGGAAGTAGAAAGGACAAGATCTCCTGAGTAAATTGGGAGCATGGGGACCATGGGAGAGAGTTGAGCGGAGAGGAGAGGCTGGGAGGGAAGCAGAAAAAAATGTATAGCTCAATAAAATCAGTATAAAAAAAGAAACCAGAGAAAGAAACTCATGATTCTTTCTACATCATTTCTGGTCCTTTATGGCACAGTCAATAAAACATTGCTTACTAAATGTTTGAATGCAATCTGAATTCTGAGAAAATAACCATTTGGGGATTTCATTGTTGGGTACACATTGTAAGACTGCACGACTACAAGCCTAGATGGTAGAGTCCACTACACACCTGCTATATCACACATGCTCTTGTGTAATACGCCCTCATTGATGAGTAGTCGTTAGGCAATTCATAACTGTATATTGTTTTCACCAGTTTTATTTATGTGTTTCTAGCAAAAACACACACAGTGTAGGTAGGGCCATATCAAGAAAATGAGATGACCAGGGTGGAGATCAGAGAACTGATTTGCTTGAGTATCCCCTAAGCCCAAATTGAGAATTAGGCCAGCTCACTGTTCCATATAAAGAACACATTGAAAGCCTTCTTGAACTTAGGGACTTAAAATGGGGCATAACATTTTCTATTGATGCTATATCAAGGAGGCCATAGAGTGGTTCACCGGTTATATTGGGCCTCCCTAGATAATCTCTCTTTTCTTAAGGTTAGTTAATTAGTAAACTTACTAAGCTTGCAACCCAATACATTCCCAGACTCTATTATCAATATATAGGTGTCTGTGGGGGTAGGGCATTATTATGTCTTTCACAAAAAAAGTAATAAGTTAGCCGACTGCACGAAGGCATCTCTTTATATACATACATTGTTTGGGCAGGCAAGTATTGCATTTTGTTAGCCATGGGCTCCAAGGCACAGAGTCAGAAAGTGAGGACAGATGACAAGGAGAAAGAAAGAGACTGGCAGACAAAAAGAGTAAAAAGTTTTGTTGCTTTTATGTTGTAGGTTCTAAAGTTGTATGTTATTTTCCTTTTTTAATTAATTAACTATATATTTATTTGTATATTATTATTCTTACATTCTGTTCACTAGAATTGAATTACTATAGTAAGGCCATGTTCAAAACAGAGGGAGGATTGGTGGAAGAAGAATCAGAGAATTTGCAGACATGTTTTTAAGCTGCCATAGTCACTAAACGTATTTACAGTATCCCTTAAATGTCTTCTCCTGAGGATAACCAAGGTTTTTCCATGGGTATCATAAAAACACACTATATGTAATGTAAAAGATGATGGTTTCACTAACATCTGTACAAAACAACATAATGATAAAATTTATGGAGGTGTTTGTTACAGTGTTTCTAGGCATTAGCACAAAGGTACACTTCGGGAAGAAAATGACTTTGCAAATGGCTGAAGGCTTTTTTCCAAGAATCCAGACTTAAGAGAACTCCGGGGAAAATCCTAAAGACTCTAGAAAATTAATGTGCTACATATACCATTCATCTGGTTCTCACGAGTGTTTTGTGAAGAAGATGTAAAAGTTTTAAGCCTCGAAGAGATGGAGTGTATATTTCTTGACAAAAAAATATGAGCAATAATAATTTGTGTGGCTATTTAAGGACAGATCTTTAGGTTTTTGAACTATGTATCTAGTCCTTTCATGAAATAAATAAACTGAGTTCTTCTCTACACAGTTGCTGCTTCCAGACACAAATAAGCCCCAAACACTATATGAATGGAGCCTTGAAACACATTAACTTCAAAATTGTTCTTTCCCATTTCTTCTATCAGAGTGAATATTTAGAAAACATACAACTGCTACTCTGTGGCTCCCATCCTTGCAGGTAAAATTATTATGGAAACTGGCTCTTCATCATTAATATTTTTGACAGTTTTTAAATCTGGTGCAATACGCTTTTTTAAATTTCTGAAATGAGAATTCAGCGAATGAGACCAAGTGTGGGAGTTAGCTAAATTAGCTTCTGTACTGTCTTTTCTGAACTCACGCTATGCTAAGTGATTAGCATTATTTTTGCTGATTATATCCTACTTTTGCTTTCTCTGTATTGTCTGCAATAACATTTTTTCCTCTCTGTTTTAGAAACCGGGTTACTTAATCACATGTATTTGGTAATTAGTGTACACGGGAGCAGTCCATTCTTGTCTTTGCAATTAAGTAATGCATGATGCAGACTGTGAGATGGATGACTAAAAGATAATTACGAGGCATGCCCAATAGAAAGCCAAGCTCACCAGCTTTTTAATGTCCTTTTATTTAAACATTCATATTTGATGACTGTATTATTTTTCAACTGCTACCAGATAAGACAAGGGATTGCAAAGAACTTTTGAATGCCCTGTCAAATTGCCTTTATCTTTTTGCCTTAGACGTGCCATTGGAATACATGCAAAATGAATATAATATGTATCTGAAAATGTATAGCATAATGAAGATATGAGAGTACAGGGCTGGAAGGAGGCTCTTCGAAGAGGCTGTTTGCTGCTTGTTTATGGTGGCCATTGAGACTAGGGCTTTGGACATGCCAGGTGCCTCTTCTATAGAGCCTCATGCCCAGCCCCTTATCTTTAAAATTAGCTGCTACTACCGACTTAGGTCTAGGTGAGAAGCCACACTTCTGCAGTTGAAGGCAACTTACTAAGACATTGTCAAAATACGTAGAGCTTTTATTTTTTGTTCATTTAATCTACTAAAAGTATAACTTGTTTACATGTTTGGATACCTTTCTCTAGAAAATACTTTCTGTTATCTGTTTGCTGTGCCTCACACTTGAGTGTATCACAGCCCTCCACGTGAAAAATGGAGTTGGTCTTCCTGTGTTGTTTCTCTTTTGTTCTCAAGTCTTTGTTTCTTCAACGTTTTAAAATTATGCTTTTATTTCTTTGTTTGTATTTGCGTGTGTGTCTTCCCTGGTGCACATTAGGAAGTCATAGGGCAGCTTACAAATACCCCCCATTCTCTTCTTCCACCATGAGGGACCCCTCACATGTGACCATGTGGGGTCAAACTCGGGTTGTCAGGATTGAAAGTAGACACCTTTAGCCACTGAGCCATTTGGCTAGCCACCTCTCTCACAACCTTTTATCTTCTGAATCTTGTGCCCTGCTTTGGTTTTTTTTATCCCCTAGCAATACACATTTTGAAAAACCATCTTTCTCTTTCATGTTTCCCTCTCCCCTTTTATGATCATGTATAGCCATGAAAAATTAAACACAATTAAAAATGTTCACTAGCTCTTTGTTAGCTTTTATTACAACGTGCCTGTTACCCTTTCTTGAATGATATGTACAAGAGGCAGAGGAGGTGCAATCAGAAAAATTCATGCAAATTAATCAGCTGCATCCTGTTGCACTTAAATAATTATAGCACATGAGGTGATGAAAAGTGAAAATTCAGTAGGCATTTACATAATCTCTAACGTGACAATCCTGTTCTAAACGTGAGGAAATTATTGTCTATTATTTAGATCATTACAATATTAAATATTTAGAGTAATACCTTTCTGTACTGGTGAAAGCATGGGCAAAACCCTGCTGGCCAGAGCACACTAGGACACCCTGGGAGGTCGTGTATGTCATTTCTAACGTTTCTTTGACATGGGACCTTCTGAATTGGATTCTCCAAAGACCTGCTTATGGAGAACTAAAAATAAATAAAACCTGATCTCTGCACACATGATTTTGCCTTCCTCCAGAAACACATTTTCACCAGAAATCATCTAGTGTTTGCTTAAATGGAGTTGAAGAAACCCTGGGGAGAGAAACAGGGACATCTTGAAATTTATTAACTGAACCCCAGTTTTATGCAGACGAAGCCTGGTAATTCAGATACAGCAGTGGCTGCCTGTGAAATTATGAAGTGGGGGACGGAAGTGCTTTGGAAAGAGGACAGACATCTAGATAACTATTATATTTGTTCTTATTTTCATATTCAGCTCCATTAGATTGATTTGTAGTCTTAAGATGAGGGCCGTTGAGTACTATTTTAAAAGGCACTAAAAAGGGAAAGACTTTATTTCTGTGTACAGACTTGAGAACTGCTCCTGGGCAAGTGTTGAGTCTGAGAATCAATTGTTAATTAAAAGTATAACCAGTTTATGGAAGCAAATAATAAAGTTATAGGACCACATCACTTTCTTTCACATTCTAAGATTCCCAATCTAGGCTTATCTAGAGATGAAGGAAGTAGGAAATAGTGTTCTAATTTTGGAGATCGGATTCTTTTGGTTTTGTTTTTGTTTCTTAGACTGTCACGTCACCACATAGTTTAGCTCTGGTTGTCTTGTCGTTCCTTCAAACTGCCTTTGCCTTCTAAATATATAGATTAAAGACATGCACCACCATACCCAGCCTTTAATTTTGGAATTTTAGTCATAATTTATATCAAGTTAATGATGAGTCAACAGTATAAGTACTAACCAATCATGACTGAGAACAAAATATTTATTAAGTACATCTTTTATATTTTCTTTTCTTTAACAAGAATGCTGAAGTGCATAATTAGTGAGTTCTTTTATAATGTAACAATAATAAATTAATAGTGTCCCTGAAAAGTAAAAAGAGTATATGTGTGTAAACAGTATATTGTCAGGGAAAATGTGATATATTCAGCAGTTTAACTTTTATTATTTTGTGAAATAGTTCTTATTTCTTTTAAGATCTCATTGCCTTTTGTTGTTGTTCTTTTTAGATATTTGGCATCAAATAAAGGTGTACTTTGTCTTCATATAGAAAGTTAACTTTTTGCTTTTTAACAGGAAATTTGATGTTTTCCCCATTTTTATGGCCAAGCAACATTGTCTTTCAATTACAAAAATTACTTTTCTTATTTCGCATGTATGTAAGGGAATCCTGTGGGCAGTGCCTATAAAGGCCAGAAAAGGTTATGGGAATCTCTGGAACTTGAGTTACAAGCAGTTGTGAGCCACCATTGGAGTGTTGGGAACTGAATGCACATCCTCTACAAAAGCACGTGTTCTTAACCACGAAGCCATCTTTCCAATCTCAAGTATTCTTCTTCAGAACACAATCAATAGGTAGATTTTTACCTTAGTTAGGTTTATATTGCTGTGAAGAAACACCATGACCAAAGCCACTTGTTCAATTTTCACTTCCATATGGCTGTTTTTCATGGAAGGACATCAGGACAGGAACTCAAGCAAGGTTCTGGAGGCAGGTGCTGATGCCGAGGCCATTGAGGGGTGCTGCTTATTGGGTTGCTCCCCATGGCTTGCTCAACCTGCTTTATTATAGAACCCAGGACCACCAGTCCAGGGATGACCCCACCTACAATGGGATGGGCTCTTCCCCATCCATCACTTTTTAAGAAAATGCCTCTCAGGCTTGACTACAGTCCATTGTTATGGAAGCAGTTTCTCAGTTGAGGTTCCCTTCTCTCAGATGACTTGAACCTGTGTCAAGTTGAAATAAAACTAGCCAGTGCATATATACTATTTCTTTATCACTGAAAATTGGTCCATGATTTATGAATAACATATTGTTTATGTTCTTTTTCACTGCAGTCAAGAGACTAAAATTAAAGAAACATTTAATACTGGGAAGTAAAGGATGTGATGTGTTGATGCATGCTTTGGGGCCTAACTATGGCCATGATCACCATAGCAACGGCCCCAAGCATGTCTCTTTATGGTAGAAATTTGTAATGGTGAAATCCCTTGAAACAGCTAATCTAATTGTTGACTGTGCCATGCAGTAAGACAAATAAGAAAATCAATCAGATCCCTCCAGTTTCTAACCTTCATCTTGTTACACATAAAATCAAGGTCTTGACAGTCAGCTTGATAGTCTGAAAAATAGTGTACTTAGAACTGAGGCAGAAACCCAACAGCTTGTTCCCACTAGACCTCTTATGCAACAGGGAAGTTTCATTTTCTTAAAAGGAACGATGGAAGAACTTCTCACAATCTGACTCTGATATAAAATAGAACCACACCATTAGAATAGTCTTTCTTATTGATTGTTCCTGTTGTGTCCCCCAAGTTAATAAAACCTATATATTAACTAAAAATGACAACACAAAAATAAACATTATTTTAAATATTTAAACATTGACCATTGGTTTTCTATAATTTAAATTTTAAAGTGTCTTCATGGAGAAGTAGTTATGCCAAGTAGGTTTAGATATTCCTAAAACAAAGCAAAACCAAAACAACTCGTCTATGGTATTACCCCAAAGCATATGTATATCAAGGGCTAAATTATTTTGGGATTTTATACCTTCTATATATGGTTCTACAGGGTTTATGTAAATATAATTAACAATTTGGTCACCTACTTTGACTACCAAGGTCCTTCAAGTTAAATATGCAAGGCAGTCGGCAAGCATTTTAGGGTGTTCATATTCAAGAAACTACTGAAGATTACAGAGAGGCAGAATTAAATTTAAGCCTGGGTGGCATATTTGCTTACAATTGACAAGAATTTCTCTTTGCATCCTCTCTTCAGCTCTAGGCTTTATACCAACATCTTGAGTAGAATTACAATTATTTCTACAGTTATATAAATGCTTGTATTTTAAGGCAAAGTGCAGTTATTTTTTTCCCACAATCTAGACCCCAAGTGCTGTATGGATGTGATGGAAAACACTAATAGACTGAGGCTTATTCTTATGTAATGGAAAGAAACTGTAGCTGTTGATGGTTTTTGTAGCTAATGAACCAATTCTACAGCAAAGCTACAAATTCCTGCAGCCACACAAGTGCTTCTCAAAAGTACGTTGTCACTAGACATGCCACAACAGGAAAAAATGATTCCTCACTCATGCCAAGGACCCTGGAGCAGTGTTGGAAGCATTTCCCTAGCTGGTGATATTGGAATGCTCTCCTGTTAACTTCTAGGAGAGATGTAGCATCTCCCTTGTGCCAGATGATCTATGCTTCCAGTTCTCACATACATGTCAAAATAATGTTCCTCGTGGTCTGTCACAGGTAGTTAAGCACACTTGTTATTCCAAGATCCAAAATTTTACTTTACTGAATAGATGAATATAATGTGATCTCAGTCTGTGTTGCTAAATCTGAGTAAAGCAGAGGGCAAAATAAACAAGGGATCATCAGTCATATACTGCCCTCCACCCCCTAGTTTGGTTTTCAAGCATTCTTACATATAGTTTTCAATGAAAGCTTCAAAGGGAGAGTGAGTTGAAGTAAAGTGCTTTCACATCTGATCGCTTGTTAGAGCCTAAATGCCTCAGGGGAATCATGAAGGACATGCTTAGCTCTTGGAGACATCTGGCTTTGATATTGAGTGGTAAAAGAATCCAGGTCTCCAGATACTGCTACCAGGCTGTCACAGGAACAAGATACTTGGAGATGCTGCTGTCTTGTTTTCCTATCACCAAAGTAAAGAATAACCTCCAGTTCTGAGTCACAGTGAAGTGTAGACAAGGAAATTATAAAACTCCTGTTTTTGGGCATCTACGAGACTGCCTTTCAGAGTTCACATGAGGCTCAAGTACACAGAGTGTAAAACAGCATTAAATTAAGGCTGTCCATGTGGATATTTCAAAATTCAGAATAAAAATTATTGAATATTTCTTAACTTTTCAAGGACTTAAAAATTATACAGAGTTCTTAAAAATGTTCATGATTATCTTATTTAAGAAGTTGCTAGTTTTAATTCTCATTGCATTTGGTTTTTCAAAGAACTCGTTACTCAGTTTCAAAGTAGAGTTGAGTGCCAAGAGGACAACCAAGGGGCAATCCCTGGGAAGGTGGTGAAATATGAATACAGTCTATAGTTTAGTTAATAAAGTTAAACTAATGTTAACTTTTCAGTTTTGATAATCATGCTGAAGTTCTATAATATATAAACATTAGGGAAAGGTGTATGGAAGCTTTGTTATCTTTATAACTCCTCAGTAAGCATAAAATTATCTAATAAGAGTTTGGTTTTAAAATTCCACTCCAGTCGGTGAAATAAAGAGAAATAATGTAAGATCCACAACCCTGAGTGGGGAGCATCCCATAATGATCTTTGGTTTGTAAAACCTTTAAGCATGAGAATCAGAAGCTGAAGGAAGAATATTGAATATAAAAATGCTATTTAAGACCAGCTCACAGCATCAAGGCATTCATAGTTCCCTCAGACTTAAGACTTATCTTGTAATATTGAATGTGTTCAAGGGCACACTGAAAGCAATCATTCCTTCAAACTCCAAGTGTTCAACTTTTCAGCTACCGTCTTGTCTCAAAGACATCTATGTTATTAATCTCCAGAAGTAAACCAGTGGCCCTGTTCTCCTCAGGAATCTGGTGGGTCATGGTCACCCATTACAAAACCAAGCACATTTCTATGGTGATGATCAAGATATTCATCAATGTGACTATGGGACAAGGCTAGTTCAGGCACCTTTTCCTCTTCTGCCCAAGATAGAAACAGAGACCCTCATTCACTTCAGAGCAATGGACTGAGCTCCCAAAGTCCAGTCGAAGAGCAGAAGGGGGGAGAAAATGAACAAGGAAGTCAGGACCGCGAGGGGCTGGCCCACCCACTGAGACAGTGTGTCTGATCTAATGGGACCTCACCAAATCCAGCTGAACCGGGACTGAATGAGCATATGGTCAAACTGGACTCTCTGAATGTGGCTGCCAATGGGGGCAGACTGAGAAGCCATTGATAATGGTACTGGGACCTATCTCCTCTGCATGCATTGGCTTTTTGGGAACCCAGTCTAGTTGGATGCACACCTTCCTGGGCGGGGATGGAGTGGGGAGGGCCTTGGACTTCCCATAGGGCTGGATACCCTGCCCTCTCTTAAGGAAGCAGAGGGAGGGAGAGCAGAAGGGGATTGGGACAAGGGGAGGAAGTGTAAATTTTTAAAATTAAAATTAAAAAAAATTAAAAGAAAAAAAAACAAGCATATCCCCCCATCCCTAACTAGGCAGTACAGAATCTGAGCGTCAAAACTCTTCTCCTTCTCTTCTCTAGTGCCTTGATTTGAGTAAGAGAATGTGTGGGTACTCTTGGAATCTCGGTTTTGAGGGGTCGGTGAGCCAATTGTAGAAGACCAAGGATTTCTGTATAAGATTACTTTTAATTTATTTCCCGTTCCAGAATGCAGGTGAAGACAGACCATGAGAGCCACACTTCCATGTGGCCTTCAGCCGTCTCTAAGATACTTGAAACCATATCCTCTCTGCTCCCCATAATGCGATATACATGATGCAGATCACAAGTAGTATCTCTTTGACCAAGGCCTCTAATGGAGTAGAGCCCGCATATTTGCTGAATCTGCTTTTTCCAACCTCTAGCAATGGTGTCAAATACTAAATACTGATTACCTGAAGAACCGAGTTACTCAGATGTATCTTAATTGCAATTTTATACATAAGATAGGTTTTTGTGACTTCCTGTGTATTTTGATAACTCATAACAAGACAAACCACTGGAAAAAAATCAATCATTAGTAATCAGTTTGTCTTTACAAACGCTATTTCGGGAAGTTAAAAATAAAAGTTATGCTTAAAAGTAGTCAGACTGCTAAAGGAGATTCATGCAGCAGTCACCATATGGAAACGGGCAATCCACCAAAGGCCCTGCATTAGCTTGGACTGGATCAAAACATCTTGTTCAGGGTTGGAGTGTTTAGTATGCACAGTGGCTGCTGCTGTTGGAAGGTTATTGAATTTGACCTAGATTTCATTGTTCTTCACTCTAATCTACTCATTTATCTTTTGGGGTTTTTGTGTGTCTCTGCAAAACATGAAGCACCAACTTTTGTTGGTATTCTGAGTAGTCATAAAGATTTGATAAAATGTTAATTAATAAGAATAAAGTCACTGTTCTATTTCAATTTCACTTTGAAATTACAAGGGATTTTTTAAAAGATTTATTTCTGTATTATGTATACAACATTCTGCCTGCATATATGTCTGCACACCAGAAGAGGGCACCAGATTTCATCATAGATGGTTGTGAGCCACCATGTGGTGGCTGAGAATTGAACTCAGGACCTCTGGAAGAGCAGCCAGTGCTCTTATTCTCTGAGCCATCTCTCCAGTCCTGGAAATTTTTTTTTAATAAAACGTATGATTTACAGGCAAAGCTGTCAGACATCCTGAGTGTCTCCTTACTTGAGCTGTATATCTAAATCAAATTCCCAAGACAGATAATCTACAAACTGTTAAGTAACATCAGCCAAATAAGCTCCTCAACTCCCTTGGTAATAATTTTATAATCTATGTTTTGAGACACGCCTCATCTCTGTTGCCCAAGTCTCCATTATCAAGTCCCCAGTGACTGCAATGAAGGAAAGATGTGCAGATTCCGGGAACTCTGCTGCCTTGTGGTCCCTGGTCTTCTGTCAGGAAAACGTCTGAGAGGACCAGCAGAGCCAGAGCACTGTGGAGCAATGTGCTGACTTATTGGATCATGCATTAATATTCACGTAATAATTTCTTGACATGTTTTGTGATATAATTTTAGATTTACACTCAAAATTATGGCTTCTGCTGTAAATTTTCATTAATTTATTATTTAAACTTTTTAACTTGGCAACTGATGCTTCATTTATCAAATCTATTTTTGAACAGACATGTACATCAGCATGGTTTAGAAATTTGGAAGATTTTTGTGTAATAGAAGAGACAGTCTTCCCTTTTCTGCTTCTCACTGAGTCCTTGTCCTTCGATAGATTTAGATGCAAGCAAGGAAAGATTTGCTTCCTTTCTGTTTGCCATTCTTTTCTCTTGTTTTTCATAGAGGTTCCTGAAGTAGATTCAGGTTGATTGTCATTTGGATCCTAGTTTCGAGTTTCTCCCTTAGTGATATGAGTTCATAATAAAGCTGTTTCCACAGCATCATTAGGAAGGTTAAACACTCTAATAGTCTTTGAATGCAAGGAAGGGAGCTTTCCCCTACCTTTGTCAGAACAAATAAACCAACTTTGGCGTCTTCCATAACAGAAATATGTTCTATCTAGTTTGCAGGCTGCAAGTCTGAAATGCCCATATTTCAAGGTCTGTGCTCCTCCTCAGGCACTTTTCCTGTCTCTTGCAGGTTTGGTAGCTTTCTGGGCTCCCAGCCTGAGGAGACACAGGTCACTCTGCCGCCACCCTCCCTCTTTTCTATTTCCAGCTCTTCCATGCAACTCATGTCACATATAAAAATTAGGGTCACTCCACATAATCCCGAGCGATCAGCTATGGTTGCTTCTATAAATACCTCCTTTCTGAATCACATCAATTTCACACGTTCTGGAGTTTATCAGCTAATCTTTTAGTAGGCCTCTATTCAACTTAGTATTATAACTATTTTGTGGGATATGTTTTATGAAAATTGATCCAACAAGAAATTTATCTTGTGAGAATTATTGGTGTATTAACAATTATGTTATAAATGCAAAAGCATTGATAGGCATTTTGTTTTATGACATCCTCACATGTAGTAAATTTCAATAGTGGTCTAGAAAATATGAAATTACTAATTTGATAGTAATAGCAAAGTGGGTGTGTTTTCCCTCATGCAGATATCTGACTTCCCCACAATCCTGTGAGCATGGATTTTCAGGTCTGGAGAAAGGAAGTCTGGTCAGGGATTTGGGCCTTAATCCCATTTGATAACAGACTTCTTGATTTCTTGCTGCATCATCAAGGATAAATTTTTACTCTGTTGTAAATTTCTGTCGCTGTGATGTGCCATTTTCTTTATTTCATTGTAGGACGGCTTATCCATTCTGTCACAGCATGAAAGGCTTGGAAGATAGAAATGCACCAGATGCATTTTCTGTATATCTTTTGGAAGAGAAAAAGTAGAGGAAAATGTTAACTTTTTTTTGTTGGATGCCATATGATCCTTCGTCAAAGAACCATCATTTCTAGACTGGGAATTTCTTAATTGCACTACAGGCATTTAAATAGAGACACCGTATGCCATTGAAAGTAAAGTTCATCTGTCAACCTCCTGACAGGGTCCCACAATTTAAGTATGACTAAATCATACAACTAAAGACATTTAAAAATCTACTTTCAGTATTTCTTCTATAAATTAGCCTATGGCAACTGTAGAGCCCCTTGAGGGTAGCAAAATACTATAGGCACTCAGA
The DNA here is from genome assembly GCA_028555095.1 of Dicrostonyx torquatus. Classification (NCBI taxonomy): domain Eukaryota; kingdom Metazoa; phylum Chordata; class Mammalia; order Rodentia; family Cricetidae; genus Dicrostonyx; species Dicrostonyx torquatus. The sequence goes on from JAQHUG010000014.1 coordinate 14,024,071, forward strand.
TATGGCATTATATTTTAATAAACATTTATTTATTTATTTATTTATATTGGTTACAAATGTAAGTGTTAGATGTGTTAAACAATTAACCCACGTCAGCTAAAAACTTCCTTACAAGTCTTTCTAATTCTCTCTCTTTAGGTATTCTCATGGGATATTTTTGGATCAGCATGATTTTCATAAATAATATATCCTCCAACATATTATTCAATTTTCATCCTTAAAGCATTTCTAAATCCCATTCAGAGTGTGCTTTCCTCTCCTCCATGCTCTTTTGTAGAACAGCTTTTCATCTCACTTAAAAGAATATTTAATTGACAGATGCAAATGTATGTATTCATAATATTACTATATGATGCTGGTTGCCACCATCAGACTATTCAGCACCCATTGCCCTTTACAGTCCCTAAAACTAGAGGAGGTTTGGAATTTAAAGTCTGATTTTGTAAAACATCTGCTTTCAACAAAAGCACATGCTTCACTACTGGTCTACACTCCCAGCCTCTTATTAAATAAGTGAGCCAAATCACCATGTTGTATATTAGGTCTCCAGAATTATCTATATCTATATCATCTATATCTAATCAGTTATTTACATATACATGCATATATAATACACGTGTGTATATGTCTCTATATATGTATGTGTATATGTGTGTATATGTATGTGTGTGTGTGTGTGTATATATATATATATATATATATATATATGGTTTTTACCATTTTTTCACACCCTCAGCACTGCTGCAATAATTTTTTTATTTTGAGTTTATTGTATTTTATTTTTTATTGTGTTATATGTTTTTCTCCAATCCCCTTTTTTTCTTTTCCCTCCCCTTCTAGACTCTCTCGTGGTCCCCATGCTCCCAATTTATTCAGGAGACCTTTTCTTTTTCTATATTTCATGTAGTTTAGATCCATCTTAGGGTCCTCATTGTTGTCTATGTTCTCTGGGATTGTGATTTGAAGGCTGTTTTTTCTTTACTTTATGTCTAAAGTCACTTATGAGTGAGTACATATGGTATTTGTCTGTCTGTTCTGGGTTACTTTATGATGTTTTCTAGATCCATCAATTTGCCTGCAAATTTCAAGGTGTCATTGTTTTTTTTTTATGCTTTGTAGTACTCTATTGTGTAAATGTACCACATTTTTCTTATCCATTCTTTGGTCGAGGAGCATTTAGGTTGTTTCCAGGTTCTGGCTATGACAAACAATGCTGCTATGAACATAGTTGAGCATATGTTCTTGTGGTATGATTGAGCATCCTTTGGGTAGATATTCAAAAGTGCTATTGCTGGGTCTTGAGGAAGGTTGTTTCCTAATTTTCTGAGAAATTGCCATACTGATATCCAAAGAGGCTGTACCAGCTTGCACTCCCACCAGCAGTGGAAGAGTATTCCCTTTACCCCACATCCTCTCCAGCGTAAGATGTCATCATCTTGGCCATTCTTACAGGTGTTAGATGGAATCTCAGAGTGGTTTGATTTGCATTTCTCTGTTGGCTAAGAATGTTGAGCATTTCCTGAAGTATCTTTCAGCCATTTTAGATTCCTCTGTTGAGAGTTCTCTGTTTAGGTCTGTATCCCATTTTTTAAAATTGGATTATTTGTTCTTTTGATGACGAATTTCTTGAGTTCTTTGTATATTTTGGAGATCAGCCCTCTATCTGATGTGGAGTTGGTAAAGATCTTTTCCTATTGTGTAGGCATCTGTTTTGTCTTGTTGACTGTGTCCTTTGCTTTACAGAAGCTTCTCGGTTTCAGGAGGTCCCATTTATTAATTGTTTTCCTCAGTGTCTGTGCTACTGGAGTTATATTTAGGAAGTGGTCTCTTGTGCCAATGCATTCAAGTGTACTTCCCACTTTCTCTTCTGTAAGGCTCAATGCTTTATGTTGAGGTCTTTGATCAATTTGGACTTGAGTTTTGTGTATGGCGATAGATATGGATCTATTTTCATTCTTCTTCATGTTGATACCCAGTTTAGTGCAATGGTTATTTTATACTTTTCTTATTTGTTTATTATTTTAGGACTAGTCTCATGTATTCTTGGCTGCCTAGAATGGAATGTTACTGAGCATGTCTTTGTGAACTTCCTGTCTTCGTCTTCCCATCCACACTTGCTTCAGCACATCTAATATGTGCAGTGCTGGAGAATTTCTGTAATTATATTTTCTTTTTTGTTATTGTTTTGCTTTTTATTTTTTGAGATCTGGATTCTCTGTGTAACCCTGGCTATCCTGGAACCCTCTCTATATACTAGGCTGGCCCCAAACTCACAGAAATCTGCTTGCCTCTGCCTTCCCATGCTGGGTTAAAGGCGTGCTTCACTACTGCCAGAAAAACTTCTGTAATCTTTTTCTTTTGACAATTTTCTGCCCACTGAAACACATATAAACTTATATAATTGGTTAAAATGCATGGCTCAGATTGTCTTTGGCTTATTTTCAGCCCGAGAACCATCTCGAGCATTACATACTCACAAATAGAACTCGTCATCTGCAACCTCTTTTCAGCGTTTTGAATGCATTATAACTTCGAAGTCATTTACTTATTGTTGAACACGTGTTGAGATGCTCTCTGCTGTCACAAATCACTCTGCAGGTGTCCTTCTCGTTCACATTCTGAGATGCACGTTTGCAGTGGCTTGTGGAGACGGCATCCTCGATTTGCCAGGCTTTAAGATTCTTGTGGGCATAGACAAATTGCCTGTTGACAAACAGTAGGAGGGAGATAGATGACTCACCCTGCTTTCAATTTCAGCGAACGGGGAAGTTTTTGTCTTCGGTTTGTTTGTTGATTTTCTTTGGCATTTTCGCTATGTTCCAAAAGGAATATGTCAGTGAAGGCTAGATGGATGCCTTTGGAAAGTGGGTGATGACCCATATTTTTAGCATCGTGTGTACTCTAGAAAGACATCTTCTAGGAACTCCTTTTCTGTTCCTAGAAGAGAAATTCTGTGGTGCATTTATTGTGATTTCCATGGAGGAAATTATTTCGATACATATTTACTATCCTCTCAAATGCCCGACGAGGACACACATTTTCCAGGAATTGTTCACTAGATAGTACATACTCAGATGTTTCTGTCTTGATAAACACCAGAAAAGCTAGGAGAGCTTGTTTGTTTGTATCACCAGAAAAGGAGAACAGGGACATTGTTATTAGGACGCAGAAGCCAAACCCTTTGCTGTTCTGTGTGGTGGCATCAGTCTAGTACCTGACCTCTAGAGAACTCGTGAAAAGCCCCCTTCCAGACACCGTGGGCCAACTCTGTTAGGATCCTCAGCATTTCTACAGAGGAGTTGGAATTTCTGTATTTGCACTGTGTCTGCTGTACTCTGTAAACAGGGATGTGCCATTTATCCTTTGTTCTGTTTCGATGTCCTTGAAGTCTGAATAATATTCACACAATTGAAATTAAAGCATGTCTGCTAAAATAAAGTTTACTGAGTGCTTAAAAACCCTGGGAGGGAAAGCAGTTTTAACATAAATTAATGCTTTTTGATTTACATTTCGTCATGTATTTTTAATTCCATGTTTACAGCTGAATTTGGGTTTGCACATTTTATAACTTCGATAAGATTTCAATTCTTTACCATACTGGACAGCTTAGGGAAAACAGTTGTAGGGAAGCATGTCATTCTCGACTGCGTGATTACTGTGGGAGCTTGTCTATAGAGCCAAATTTTAATTTCCAATTGTTAATAAACATCTGTGCTTATGGATTTTCTTAAACAGGATTAAGATAATTAAAATTGCTTTAATTTTTATGTGGAATTATTAATGGTTTGCTTAGACAGTATCTTAAAATTTTTCTTCTGACTTCTATTCTGGGATTCTGAAAACGTTAATCAGTAGCTCTATAGGGGAAAATTCTATGTACATGTTGGGTATACATATTTCATATATGCCTTTGCATGTACACATAGAATATATATGTATGTGATGTGATAAACACATGCATATACTCTAAACGTATTTAAGAATAAATTAATATGGTCCACTCCTGAATATTTTTGGTTTTTTACATATTTCATAAACTTCCCATGAAGCGCCTTTTATGCTAAATTTCTTTAACATGAAAATGAAGATAGATTATTGATACTAAGTTTTCTCCAAAAACGTTTTTCTCAATGAGTAGACCTAATATTATGTGTGCCAAATGACCAAGGTTTCAGAACTATACATTGGCAACTAAAAATATTGGGTGAAAATATACTCATGAACTTTTAATGAACTCCTTCAATGATCTACATCTACTTGACAAAATCACTTTTGAAATCAAACTCAAAATTCAAGGATATGTCATCTTTTTCTCAAATATGACCCATTTTTCCTTGGCACCAATAGCTCCTTGAAAACTTTGAACTATGGTCAGCTTTGGTGCCTCTTTTAACTCCATGATTAATCTGTGATCAAATTTTCAGTCTCCTCTCTCTCTCTCTCTCTCTCTCTCTCTCTCTCTCTCTCTCTCTCTCTCTCTCTCTCTCTCTCTCTCTCTCTCTCTCTCTCTCTCGTGTGTGTGTGTGTGTGTAGCTATCATCACACCAAGGAATTCATTAATGAACATCCCCTTACATCCCTCCGATTTGGTACTACATTTGTGGGGCATTGTAGGAATTGAATGAGTTTTTGTTGACTGAGTAGATAATCATTTTCATTCATGTAATCTTGTTAAATACAATTCTCATTAAGTTACTTTGCTGTATCCCTATTCCCAGTTAATCTTATATGTTGGAATTGGAGCAGGGGCCCCGCCCCCTTTTGTTTCAGGTTCCTAAGCATCTTGCTCTCCTAACTCTATCACTGTTCACTACAAACCCTCAGGAAATGATGTCTCTGCCTGGAAAACTGGCCTTACGTAACCTGGTGCTTCCTGAGCAATGGAAGCAGGGGGATTTGAGTGGACTGCTCTCTAGCTTCCATGTATTTGGACTTTTCTTGGGTTCCTTTTAGTGAATATCATGTATATTATAATAATGTAATAAAGTAATAGCTTCGTTTCTCTGTGCAAGGCTCATAGCCTTGTCTCATAAGGAGATTCCTTTAGGGCTCTCGGTAACTGAGTTTCTATGTGTAGTGAATGTGTGTCTCATGTGGCCAAGGCAAGGATTAATCTGTCTTGTCTAAACTTTCTGCAAGCACCATCAGTTTAATCAACACAATTGTGTAACCAAGCCAGCTCCTGGGTCTCCTGCCCCCACTGTAGCTTTCCACTCCCAGTCCTGGCTGCTATTCTGACCACTTTTCTTGTCCTTATATGCTATGCCCTGAGTTTCCTGTAGACATTGGGCTTCAACCTATGCCTCCAGTGTCACTGAAATTCTCCTTTATTCTCTTTTTTATCACACTCCATGACTATACCATATTCCCCTCATTGGAATAATTTGTGGGCCAGATGTGGTGGCGCATGCCTATAATCTCTACACTCATGAGGTACTGGTGAGAACATCACAAATATCATGCTAGCCTGGGTCCCATGGGGGATCGTCTCTCTCTCTCTCTCAAAAAAAAAAAAAGGACAGGAAGAGGAGGAGGAAACATAAAAGAGGAGAAAGGGGAGGACACTGACAAGAAGGAGGAAATAAATAAATTTATTATTTGTGTGAGGTTGGGGAGATGGCTTAGGTGTAATGAAGTTACTGCACAGGCAGGAGGCCCTGTGTTTGGATCTCCCAAACTGCCCGGCAAAAGCCCAGTTAGTAGTGCATGTCTGTATCCCCAGACAAGTGGGTTCTGTATGCTCACTGGCCAACTGGTGTCACTGAAATGGCAATTCTTAGCTTCTCTAAGAAACTGTTTCCAAAATAAGGTTGTAAGTAAAGGAGAACATTTGATGCTGATATTTGATCACCACGGTGTGTGCTCGTGCACACACCCACACACCCACACACACACACCCCACACAGAAAGAGAGACAGAGAGAAATTATCATTTGTGGCTGCAGGTACTTCTCGTTCACAGCCCTTGCATAGTTATAGTTTATTTTACATTGATTTATTGGTCAGTGCTCACCTTCCCCACTAAGTTGGCAGTTCCTGAAGAGGCCTGACCTCCTATTTTCTCTCCTTTTGTGTGATGTGTATCTGAGGAATCTGGCACCCACAGAGAAGTCAATGACTGTTTATTCTCATAGATGAACTGAAACGTACCTTTGGATCCACCCACTGCCTCATTCTATAACACTGTTATTTTTGTCCAGAAAGGAGCTGAGGCTGCACTAAGGCTCCAGAGACTAAGCAATCATATGGATATCTGTCTAGTAAGAACGTAACTTTGGTTTTCTGCTCGGGGAGTCTGGCTCTTCTCCAGCAGCTTACTACCTTTCTCAGGTCATGTTCCCGAAAATGTTCAGTACACTTTTAGTATCAGTATATACCCATTTCCGGAAAAGATTATACACAGGGAAGATTCTGAAATGACCTCAAAGTCTCTCCCGTTGCAGTAGCAGGGGCATAGTGGATTTACCAGAGCTGACTTTGTTATAGAGCTCTCTCAGCAGAGTGAACACTAAATCAACTCTCAGGTATGTTCATAGGAAAGGAAAGATGTTCAAAGAGTTGCTCCATGTGGTTTCTCAGGCCCGACTCTTCAAAGAACACTTGTATGGTCTAGTGATGCCAAACTATAAATAAGTTTGAAGGAGAAAGAGAAGTTTGATGGCTTAACAAGAAAGGGGTCAGTTTATTCTGGACATTGAGCTTGCAGGGATACAGATAAGAAAGATAAGCTTTTTTTTTTTTTTTGCTCTTTTTGTAGCTAATTTTGTGAATTTCTTAGAAATGTGAGCTTTGACTTTATCACTTCCTTCCTGAATTTACCCACAGCCCAAAAGTTGTGTGCTATCTTTGGGGCAGCCATGCAGAAGAAACAATCCACAGGGAAATGTCTTCAGCTCTTACCTCCTGAGATCCAACAGATCACGAAACATTTGTAGCTGTGTTGGTGTACCAGTCCCACCGCTGGTTTAGGCTCCACATCCTCCATTACTAGGAATCGTTGCTAAGGTCACTGTCATAGGTTCCAAGAAGTTTCCACTGCACTGGGTTCCACATTGACCTCCAAGTGCCCTCCAATTGCACTCATCTCTCCATGTATGTTCTTCCTCCTTCCATACCTCCTGACCTGATCCCTGCTATTCCCATCCCCATCTTCTCCCAGTCCATCCACAAAATCTATTCTATTTCCCTTTCCAGGGAGAGCCATACATCTACTCTAGACCTCTCTTCTTTATCTAACTTCCCTGGGTCTGTGCATTATAGTGTGATTAACCTTTACTTAACAGCTAACATCACTTATTAGTATATATTGTGTTTGTTTTTCTGTATCTCATTTATTTATTTATAATGTACAATATTTTTTCTGCATATATGCCTGAAGGCCAGAAGAGGGCAACAGACCTCATTACAGATGGTTGTGAGCCACCATGTAGTTGCTGGGAATTGAACTCAGGACCTTCGGAAGAGCAGGCAATGCTCATAACTGCTGAGCCATCTCTCCAGCCCCTGTTTTTCTGTATCTTAACTAGATATATGCATGTAGAAGAATGTAAGAAGATTCACATTTTGTCATGCAGCACAAAACTCAAGTCCAAATGGATTGAAGAGAACACAGTGAACGGGATAGAAGAGAAAGTAGTGAATATCCTTGCACTCATTGGCACAGGAGATAATTTACTAAGCAAAATATCAATAGCACAGGCACTGAGATTCACAATTAATAAATGGGATCGCATGAAATGGAAATGCTTCTGTAAGGCAAAGGACAAAGGACACGATCAATAGGACAAAACAGCAGCCTACAGAATGGGAAAACATTTTCACCAATTCCACATCTGATAGATGGCTAATATACAAAATATATAAAGAACTCAAGAAACTAGACATCAACAAACCAAATAATCCAATTTAAAAGTGGGATACAGACCTAACAGAATTCTCAATGAAGATTCTCAAATTGCTGAAAAATACTTCAAGAAATGCTCAACATCCTTAGCAATCAGGGAAATGCATATGAAAACTACTTTGAGGTTTCATCTTGCACTTGTCAGAATGACTAAGATCAATAAAACATGCTAGTTAGGATGGTGGAGTAAAGGGAACACTTCTCCATTGCTGGTGAGAGTGCAAACTCATATAGCCACTATGGAAATCAATATGGTGGTTCCTCAGAAAATTGGGAATTGAGCTACCTCAAAATCTAGCTATACCACTCTTGGGCATATACCCGAAAGATGCCCCATCCTACTACCAGGGCACTTGATCAACTGTGTTTATAGTGATTTTATTTATAATAGCCAAAACCTGGAAAAAAAAAAACCTAGATGTCCCTCAGCCAACGAATGGATAGAAAAATGTGGTATATTTATACAGTGGAGTTAGAAAAAAAAATGACACCGTGAAATAGGCAAATGGATGGAACCAGCTTCCATTTTATGAAGCTCCAATTTGGGGGCCTTTTCATTAAGCTTCCTAATGGCGTAGCTGAGTTCAACCTGCACTTTCAGTTTTTCTTTCAATCTTGTCTCAGTTTTCATGACGGCTGAATATGATCATCTCATGCATTTTAATCTGCCACGCTGAATAAAATAAATGAGGAAAAATGGACCCTTCACACGAACTTTATAAGTTATACTTTCATATAACTTAAGTTTGCTACTGCCGTGAAACATTGCTCTGAGGTCTGAGGTCTATGACCTAGAATGCTCAGAGCTAAGAGGTCACTCTCTCATAATGCTTTGGTTCTTAAGAGTTAAAATTTGTGCTTCAACAACTCAGGCATGATTATTTCCAGGCATGTTTATACTCACTGCACTTTTATCATACCATCTAATTTAATTACACATTACACACCTTGATGAAATTCAATTAAGGGGAAAAACAAATCAAATATTTAGAAAGACTAAATTAGAATGAGTTTGCTTTCTTAAATGGCTGTCAAATGGGATAAGACAACTGAAAAGGCCTGGGAAAATACATAAAAATCATGAAGGATTCTCTATCCAGATTTTGGTTCAAGTATCTTTAAGTTTTACTCTAATATAAGGAAATTAAATGTGGGGTTTGTAATCAGAATAGTACAGATATGCTTTGTAAAATAAAGACTTGCCAGAACTTTAACTCAAGGGTTTTATACCTACACAAAATATCTTCTTAAAGATGGAAATGAATTATACATTTCACATTTTGTAATGTACTGTGGTGCATTGTGTGAATGCATTTTTGTGTAATCCTTTGCCAGCTTAAAAAAATCTGACAATTATCGGTCTGACTTGTATTAAATAAGATAATGTCTTTCCTATCCATTTGTCTTTAAATATGCTTCCTTCCACTTGAAACATCATAATCCTCTTTACTTCCTGATTTATGTTTATCCTTTTGTTGCAACATCAACAAAGGCACCTCAAGACTGTTTACATGCTCCCACAAATACTTATTAGAAACAACTCCCCAGGAAAGGCTTATTGCGGTTTAAAATGGGGGGAGCTATATCCATCTTTTTTTCACTAGGATACTATGAACAAGTTCCATTTTTATTATAAGGCCACATTAAACTTTTCTAATCTGGATGTCTTATCCTGTTGGTCTCCACGGTCATCACAGGTTGACAGTGGTGCAGAGACTGATAGCATTATGTGTACAGAACACATATCACAATGGAGTCATGTGTTAATTTGAGAACTGGCAGGTCCTAAAACTTGTTGCCCTTTTATGCATTATTATCATTTGTAGCAGAGAAAGCCTGTTGGTACAGACACGTGACTACAAGGCTTGTGTCTAAAGGAATAACACAGTGGAGTGAGGTAGTAATTGGCAGCATAGGGTTTTAATGAATATAGAGGTTTCTATGGCAAGCCTGTTTCATCTAATCAACGTGGTATTTTGCAATCATGGAGAGAATATAATTATAAGCATTTATTATTTAAGTGGAATGGTTTTTGATAAGGGTGAAAAAGAACTGCTTTTGTTAGAATGGATATCCAATCAGAAGAGTCGGAGATTATGTAATTATGTGTTTCTGGTGCTTCACAAGAAATACAGGCTTCTCTTGGACTTACTTTTTATGATCAATTGCTGTTTAACCGAAGCTGTTTTGGAGGTTTGGAGGTGAAGATTTACATGCCCTTCATTGGCCACTGGTATACAGCACGCTGCTAACAGGAGGATAATTTTGTTTGTACCCAATAAGAGTCAAACTACAATAATAAAAGGAGTATGGCATGGATATAATGATAGACATATAGGGACTGAAGGGAAAATAACACAACCTGGAGACAAATCCATGCATAGAACTGCCCTTCGACTCTTTTGTGTCTTGGCTCCAAGACGGACCACAAGAAGAAGAAACAATGGTCACACCCACAGGGTCTCTGTCATGTTCACTTAGTTTGCTTTATGAACTGTTACCTGTGTGTGCCCATCAAGAATTTCATCATGAAGAACTTTGTAGAGGCCAATGCCATCAGGGACATCTCTGAAGCAAGTGTCTTCTACACTTATGTGCTCCCCAAGCTCAATGTCAAGTTGCATTACTGTGTGCGCTGTGCCACTCATAGCCGGGTGGTCAGGAATCCATCTCGGGAAGCCTGGGAGGACCGAACAGCCTCATTATGATTTAGACTTGTCGGTGCTGCCAACAACCTCCACCAAATCCCATGTAAAGAGTTGAGTTCACAAGGACTGAAGAAAAATCATTTGGGGGAAAATAGAAATTGCACTTTAAGAAGAGAATGGAAGCAAAGCAAAACAAAACAAAAAACCCTGACCTTTGAAAAGATTGCTCAGAATGTTCAGTTAGGAAAGGACAGTGTCTTCAAAGCGTGGCATTAGGAAAATTGGAATATGTACATGTCAAGAATAAAATAATAAATTCGGACCCTTATGTTGTACCATGCATAATAATTAACTCAAAAGAATATTAAAGTCTTGCTTGCAATCCCCATGTCCCTAAAAGAGAAGAAAACTAAGGGGAAATAAAGAGGAAGTCTTGTGGCACTGACTCTGATAGCAATATGGACATGATATTAAAATCCCTGTCTTCAAAACTACAAGTGTACAAGAGTAACAGCATTAGACTAAATAGCTTCTTCATAACAAAGGAAACAATCATAGTGAAAAGACAGTTTATGGAACAGGAGTGAATACATGGAAACTATACACACGCACATACAGGTACACATTCACACACACGTGTACAGATATCACATACACAGGGCATTTTCTGCTATAGGACTTCTCTTAGTTTCCCCTTCTATAGCTGATATAAAATAGTCCAGCAGCAGCAACAAGGGTTTTATGGGACTCCCTTGACTAATGACTCAAGGAGATAGGACCCATTCCTGATATCAGGGTTGTATTTGGTAGCACGTGATACCTAGTTAGAATATTTTCTTCCCCACTTTGTTATGACTATTTAAATTCATTATATATATATATATATATATATATTATATTATTATATTCAGAGAAGGGGAAGTGGACACAAAGTTCCACACCTAGACAAGAAGGTATTCACCGATTGTAGCTGCTTCGAGAGGGAGTGACTGTACTTCCATGGAGGGATGCTAGGTGCATTGACTGCACTGCAGACTGTGTCCCATGCTCAGACCTAGTTAGCCAGCCACACGCTGGGCCATGTTTTCTGGTGTCATCTTTCTTTCTTTCTTTCTTTCTTT
>JAQHUG010000014.1:14039381-14070125 GCA_028555095.1 Dicrostonyx torquatus
GGAAGGATTTGGAAGGAGTGGGAGCATAGGAAAGAAGATGATAAAAATATATTATATGAAATTCCCAAAGAATGAACTAAAGAAATAAAATTAAAAAAAGAGAACAGTTTTATTACAGCAGTTCAAGTTGCAGTCTGCTACTGCAAGGCAGGGAAATCAAGGCCGCAGGAGCTTACAGTCGCTGGCCACCTCAGGTCTGCAGTTAGAAGAGGGCACTTACTACATTGCATGTGCTCTTTGTCCACCTTACAAACAACCCAGAATTCCCTGCGGAGAGAGTGCTCCCACCCACATTTAAAGTCTTCCCTCAACGATTATAGTCAAGATAATCGCTCACAGTCATGGGCATGCGCAGAAGCCCAGCTTGCAGGTGATTCTAGATTCTGTCAAGCAAGCGGCACTAACCAACCATTAAGCTGCCTGATATTTCCTACCCAAACGTTAAGACACCATGTTAGTTTTCTTCAGTAATTTCGGTACTTATACCCAGTGCTTGAACCCAGGTCCATCTCTACATTTTCGGAACTTTAATTGCAAATAAAAGTTGTGTTGCTAGGCTAAAACGCCTACAAAGAAGACTTTGTGTCTCATCATTTCCACTCTGAAAGCTCGAGTCTCACAGACTTCAGTCTATCGTTATTGGCAGCCTGTTTAGCTTCACCAGGTCTCACTTTTCTTATCTGCAAAATGATTGTGTTATCTGAAGATTTCTTAAATCCTTTTCAATTTAAGATATTGTGCTGTAATAAAATGAGAAAAATAGCAACCTCAAATTGCTTATCGTTTTTTAAAGAGAACTGCTACCAGAATCCATACTCATTCGTCCTCAATATGTATTTATTGAGTATCCACTGAAAATAGCAACAGGCACAGCTTTAAGAATTAGGAAGACAGTGGTGCACAAAATTCTTAAATGTTTGCCCTGGTGGAATTTGTATGTAGACAAGGGAGAAAGAAATAAAGTAAACCAAGAGATTACAGACCGAACAGGAGTTTAGAGCTATGGAGCAAAGTGTGCTAAGGGGTAGAGTGTGCGGAGTAGCGATTTGAAGCAGCCGGAAGACGTGTAAGCAGAAACACAGAATGGGAACCAGGTCAGAAGGTGACCCTACTGGAGGTCCATTGCAGGGAGAAAAGAAGTGGAGCACGCCAAGAGTCATAGTGGTCTTTGGGGACTAGCGAGACTGAAAAGCGGGCTTGGGGGACTGGAGGGCTGGGGGACGGGGGGACTGGGAGGCTGGGAGGCTGGGGGGCTGGGAGCGGGGGTGTGTGAAAAAGCTGGCCATGTAGCTGGTACCCAGAGATGTCCAAATGGGATGGTGTGACACACCAGAGTTATACTGGGGAAACTGAGGTTCCCCGTTGGGGTCCTTAGTCTTGTTAATAAAAGGATTTAGAAATGGATTTGAGAGGAAGTACCTGTTGGATAGGATGATGAAATGAGTGAAGACAACTGAGCCTCTCCAGGATCCGAATTGTTCTTTCATCAGAACAATTGACGGACACTGGTTTCCCCAAGCGAGTGGAGACTGTTCCCACATGGCACATGAAGTCTGGGGGTTTATAGGATGGAAAAGGGGAACCTTTGGGACAGAAGAGTCCATCTCCACCTCTGTTCCTCTGCAGCTTCAAAGTGGTGGGTGGCAGTGGGGTTGGTATGTTGAGCCGATCAGAATTTTCCACAGGTGTTTGCAGTCACATCAACTTTCCTGTCCAGAGGTTGCTCAGTCCATCTGAGGCTTTTAGGCTCAATTTTGTTAGAGTAAGAGAAAAGCAAATGACAGGCAAGATGCAAATCTTATCCTCTGGGACAAGGTATGCAGAAAAATTTGCAGTCGAAGGTTGACAAGCAGCCACAGAGAAAGGGGTGTTTCAGAGAAAGAGTACAGACACGGAGTTCCAGGAAAGCATGCATGCCTTTGACACTGGCTGAAGTATCTGAAAGGGGAGAGAGAAGACTAAGTGTTAGATTTTTCTGATTGCTAACATAGAGAAATGGGCAGACCATATGGCAGGGGTTCTATGATGATGCCCACTGGAAGCCATGGCAGCAGCCGCCGGTATCTGCACCGAGAAGCGTTGGTGGTGCATTGTCTAATTAAATGAATAATATATAATCTCTCCCATCTACTTTTGGGTAACTTGGGGTGCCATGTCCTTACCCAGAGGGTGGGGTGGAATTTAGAACAAGTTCCAAAAACCATCCATGATTTAAGTGCTAATGTAATTGTCAAGGAATGACTAAGCCGGTATTTATACCTCTAAGGATACCAGTGAAAAACACAGGGGGGCGGGTCCAGAGTGGCCTGAGCTTACTGTCTCAAGGGGACATTTCACAGTTTTTAGAGACCATTTTGGTGGTGAAAGCTACAGTGTAGATGCCCCAGGAATTCAATTCACAAAAGCCAAGGATACTGGTCAGTCTGTACTACATGCACACACGAATCCATATATTTTTTGGCTGAAAATCTCCATAGTGTGAAACAGTTTAAGAGTTTCATAGTGAATGAGTACCTCAGCAATCAGGGGCCAAGGAATGCCACAAAATCACACCACACAAACAGACCTCACACAAGAGATTTACTGGGGGCGAGGGGATGGACACAAAATGGCTGCCTCTCAGTAGAGGATTCAGACAAAGTTATGATGGTGGGCTTTATGGGGGGGAATGTTAGCATAAACATAGGAAAACTGCTGCCATGGTGGTGATGGTGGGGTTAGTTCTTAGTCATTTAAGGCAGGGAGGAACTTGGTTCCAGACTATGGATGGTTATTACTGACCAACAATGTTGAGGCTAGCTTCAAGCCTTTGTTTAGTTATCTCTTATAGATCAAAATAAAAATTTTATGCCATAATCCCAGCACTCGGGAGACTAAGACAGGAGGATTGCCATGAGTGTGAAGTCAGCATGGGGTTCACAGTGAGTTTCAAGCTAGCATGAAATCCTGGCTCAAAAATAAGAAAGGAAGGAAGGAAGGAAGGAAGGAAGAAGAGAAAAAAAATTGTGAATATATGTGCTAGAAAGAGACAAATACATTGTGCCTTTCCATGATGCTGGAATTTACAAAATAGTAATACATTTACAAAGTTCAGCTGTTTCAAAGGCAGTGACATGTCATATAATCTATTTACCTTGCTAGTCTGACTAAAGCAAATGCTGGTTCTTAACATTCCAGTCTCAGTGTCACACCCCACATAGTTGTTTATGCCTATATGCATATGTGCTCAGGAACACAGTTTTTGACAGTGGAGAAAATTGCTCAGCAATTACTTGTGGCTTAGATAATTGGTAGGAAGTATTTGAAGATATGCAAGGCATAAAATATAAAATCTGCTCCGAAGCTTTAAGGAAACCCAGTTTATAGCAAACCACTTGGCATGCAGATGCTCTGATCTTTAATCCCATTTGTGTTTGGTGGTCCAGAGAACTCACAGGGAGGAGCCCTCCACCATGTAATAGTATTATCCTTGGGAAGGGAAGAAGGTCTTCTGAGTCCATTTGTCCTTTTCCCGTGACGTCCCCTAACAGTTGTTTACAGAGTCATCCAATCTAAGAATGGAGCTAATCAAACAATTACTGAAGAAATTGTATCTATACCTTTATGCTGCTAGAATTTATAAAAATGGTGTTTATTTCTACTTTATTTCAAGTTATTTCCTATCAAAATTGCTAGTTCTAAAATCTTTCTATGTAAATATATTCACTTTATCAGTTCAGTGAGGTTTCATTTTTATGTCATTCCCCATATACGGTACATGGAAAGCATAAATACAGTGATGTAGTGTTTAATTTAGAACTTTCTTCTCCTTTTGACTTTACCATTTTTTCTTTTCTCATGTCCTTTGGGTCACACCATCCCCTCATGTATGTAACCTTTTCTATATTCCATGTTTTCTTTATGTGACTCCATGTTCCCTAATCCACCTGTAAATAATCTAAACTATTTTACCCCTCTCCAGTCAACATGGCAGAATCACATGGACTTTCTGTTTTTATCATTTAGTAATGTTTATTTGAAAAGTCTCACTAGTCATTTGGGATTTCTACTGCACACAGCTCCCTGGTCTGCACACATTACTGTTTAACTATTACCCTGGAGTTTTAGTTCTTATCTCTTTATTTGTGTGATGCTGGGGTTTAACCAACTGCTCTTAATGAGACAAATGCTTCATGACGAGTGCTCTGTGCTAGCCTTCCATTTTTTTCATCTCTGCCCCTAGATTTCTTATCACTGGGAGCCATGCCACACAAACAAAAAAGGAGCAAGAAGACATTGTTGTATCTATGTTTTTATAGATCTTAAACGTGTGTGTGTGTGTGTGTGTGTGTGTGTGTGCATGTGCGTATTGCCATGTGTGTAAAGGAACTACAGAGGGCATAGGAAAGCATTGGATCCCATGGAGCTGGAGTTAGGCATAATTATGTTACCTGATGTAGGTGCTGGGAGCTCAGGTCCTTTGAGATAGCACTGTGTGCTCTTAACCGCAGAGCCATCTCTCTTGCCCCAATGTTCTTATATTGTTATGTTTGTGGTATTTGATTCCAGGAGTAGAATTACTAAATTGTAAGGCAAATGATTTTTTTTTAAATTGCATAGATTCTGCCAGATTGCTTTCAACAAAGATCATTAGTTTTCTTATATACCCTCCAGCAATATGAGACAGTGCACTTTTCCTCCAATCCATTGCAACAATAGAGCCAGTTACTTACTTTAGGGTAATCTATATTGCTGTAATTCCTGTCTTCCTGACTACTGGAAAATTGGAATACCACTTTACACACACACACACACACACACACACACACACAATGTAAATTTCTCAATTTGCTTTGGCCCATACATAGCTACTGTTAACCTATTAATTATAATTTTTAAATACTTTGGTATCTCTGTATTTTTTGAAACAAAATGCTTTTTCTTCTCTCTTAAAAAAGTATTTCTTCTACTCTAGTAGATATTGTGGCCTCCAGCTACTTTATTATTTTTTAAAACACCGACTTCTTCAATTATTGCAAAATTGAATACATATTCCTTGATGATTTGTGGATATTAACATTTTGTGTGATTACATGTATATTGGAGCTTCAAACCTTTAGAAATGCAAATGTAATGTACTGAGTGTTTTCCTCTTATTCAAACCATGTTTGTAGTGGTGAGCAGGATATCTCTTGTTCACTTCTCTACCTTCCCGATCTGCACCTTTGAGACCATATTCTTACTGTTTTCAATGATATTATCTGTTTAAATTGTCTGCTTAATCTTTGAATTGTACCCCGACCAGGCTTTTGTCGTGTTTATGTTTGCATCTTTAGAATCTGACAACTCTTGTTATTAATGGTCGCTTTATATGTATTTGTTAAATTCATTTAATTTAGAGAATAATTCTCTGGGTGTCCTAATTAGTATGTGATAAAGTATGGCTGGGCTTCTTCTGTAGCTCTGAAAATCATATCTTTCATGGATTGGCATATCATCTGACCAGCACTAGTTTGGAAGTCTTGTGTGTATTATCTCCTCATGTGGCATGGATACTGACTCACCCTATTACCCTTCCTTACACATGAGGAGGTTGAAGCCTAAGACCCCTGGTTTTCCAGAACTGGCATTCATTTATGGTCTGTCTGTCCTGGAGACTTCTTTTTTCTTTCCTGTCTCACATTCTTTTCATGATTAAAAGTCAGATTCCTGAAAAGACCTTTTGAATTCCTGTGCAATGAGATCTTTAGCTGTGAGGAATTCCCTTTTCCCAATAAATTAAGTAACCCAAAGCTCATTAAATTTATAGGAAATAAAACAGCATGTATTCCTTTCATTATAAAAAATACTTACAGTTGTATAATAATAGAGATTGAGCAAATGATGGAATACTGTTGATAATTCCTCAAATATTTAAACATTATTGGTTCTTACAATGTAAACATTGGAATGTATCTTTCCCACATTCATAACAAGGATGTTGAAATGATCAAGAAATGGAGTAGTGAATGAAATGAAGGTCTCTGGGAAATTACTTCTAGAGAGGATGGTGGGAACAAATGCAACCATCTAGTCTTTAACAAATAATAACTTTATTATACAAAGTAAAGTGTGTGTTACTACTTAATTAGGCTGCTTGCTAGTGAGTTGTGCACGGAAGATGAGTCCCTGTTTCTGCTTCCCATTCGGTTCAGTTGACCAATAAGCAAACTTATTGTGTCATTTGCACCTATGACATTTCATAGCTCCACTCATCATTTTAGCAAAACAAAATTTGAATATATAAAAGCTAGATGCAGTTTTAAATATGTAGTATGATCTTTTCTAGTTGGCCAGCTTACATGATGCCTGAAATTATAATCATAATACTTTGACCTATGGAAAAATTTGACTCAGCACACTTCTAGGTAAGTTAGTATTGAACAAAATAACATATAGAATATTTTAGAGAAAAAAATCAATAATATTGTCTTCAAATTGGCATTTACATTTATTTAATCTTTTCCAACACTAAATATTTTCACTAGAAAGTGATTTACAAAACTCTTTCATTTTTGATGTTATTCCTTAAAATACTTTCTAACAAAATACTTCTCACAAATAGGATCTGAATTTCATACTACCTTTTTATTCTGTTCACATAAATCAGTTATTTATATCTTGATCTAGATATCCACAATGCATTTCCTGCTTATAATAGCCTTAAATTCTTTAGTCCTTAAAACATTTTTTTTCAGTTAGCTTTGCTTGATCTTCACTTATTGATCTATTCCTCTCTAAATCAATTTTGTAAACATTTCCAATTTATTGAATTCTGTCACGGAACCTTAGTCTGTCTCTGTATATATTTCACTAATAATTTCTTTTTTAATTTGATTTTTTAAAGATTTATTTATATTTATACTATGTGTATGTGATTTCCCTATCTGTATATAAGTGTACCACTTACATGTAGTATCTACAGAGGCCAGAAGAGAGCATTCGATCCACTGGAACTTGAGTTATAGATGATTGTGAACTCCACGTGGTTACTGGGACTCAGATGCTGACACCAGTGTTGACCACTGAGCTATCTTTTCAGCCCCTTGCTTAAACTTTTATAAAATGAGGTTTATAGTCAGTCAAAAGGACTAGATCATAACCTTTTTTCTATAACCATTTACATTGTCTATGTAATTTCACATAGTAAATATTGACCCATACCCCAAAGAAAATGAACACACCAAGGTATTTTGGTAAAGTCCAAGCACAGGTTTTATTAGTGACCTAATGGGCCTATATGGAATCTGATACCAATAATTTGCAGTCATTCTTATGGACAGCCACAGATACTTCTGAGCGTGAGAAAGCATTCTCCATATTAAAGAAAATTGTCATGTTTGTTCTTTAATTGTTCTATTTATGTTTTGATAATTTAAATTTAGAAAAATGCATCAAGGGTCTTAATTAAAATAATTTGTAGCTACACTAAGGCCATCCCTGTTACATTTGAAAAATTAGCTCTGCAACTTTATGGTGAAGATATATGAGTTTGTTCCAATCACCTATCACTAGGCTAGAGTCTGTGAAGAAAATATTATTTCTCTTTTGTTCTACTGAATAGATGTTAAGACCTCTTCTTTAAGTCTTGAATAGTCTTAATACACATTGCTGTAGCAACCAAATTCTAGAGTGTGCTTTTTGTACCTTGATGCTAAGTAGCCCACCTAAAGTCTGTGACCTCCACATCTTTATCTGTACAAAAAGGAGTTATTAGATCGTTTCTAAGGTATGAAGAGTTGCGATCCAAAGAAATGAAATCACCTTTAGCCATAGGCAATCCAGCTTCCTTGGACTATCATTGCCTTATTTACATAAATTCACAGTCTGTTCATTTTTGTGTCACTTTTAATTTAATGCATGTGGCAAGGGAAGGCATATGCATCTTACCTGCCTCAGCATTCTTTTTCAAAGCAGACAATAGGCCAAATTCAGTGTTAAAATGGTTTGCCATGTTATGATAGCCAACAGTTCTTTAGAATTTTAGAACTGTCTGATCAGGTATTTTAAGAAACAAAATTGAATCAGATCCATCAAAGGCTTTTAGGCTTACTTCCCTCCTTCAAGCTCTTTTGTGGGATAAAATAGACACTGATAAGCTTTGTAAGGTCTCATCTTGGTGACATGATCTCATTTGGTCTGATATTAGTATAGCTACTATTTCCTGACTTACTGTTACACTATTATTATTAATCAAAATGTTTCTCCTTTTTATGTATTTCTCTCATAAGCATCATGTGTATAAAAAAGCATGCAAATTGTTTATTTCTTTTTGGAATTTTTATTTATTATTCTGTCACACAATACATCATGACTACAATTTCTCCTCCCTCCACTCCTCCCTGTCTCCCCTCTCCCCCAGATCCACCCCTGCCCTGCATGCCACTTCCATCTCCCCCGAAGAAAAACACAGGCCTGCCAGGGATATCAACCCAACATGGGCATAAGAAGATACAATATGACTAGGCACAGAACCTCCCATCAAGATGGGGCAAGGTAACCCAGTAGGAGGAAAAGGGTCCTTGAGCCATTCTCTCTAGGTGTTTTCATCCCCTCTGACTCCCACAATTCCTACTCCCCCTCTTCTGTCAGGTTTCTGAACATCAAGGGGATGTTCAGGACTTTCAGCATGGGGTCTCTTTCTGCTAAATGATTGGCAGTGGGTCTCTGTATCTACTCTTATCAGCTGATAGAAGAAACCTCTCTCGTGATGATTGGGCTAGGCACTCTGTGAGTATAACAGAACATTAATAGAAATTATTTAATTGATTATTTTTCTTGACCAATTGTGTTTGGTTCTCTAGCTATCCAGCCTATGGTTCCTGGTTATCCATGCAGTGTCAGACATGGGCTCCCTCATATGGCATGGGCCTCAAATTAGACCAGTCATTGGTTGGCCACTCCCAAAAGTTCTGTGCCACCATTGCCCCAGCACATCTTGCAGGCAGGACCGACTGTAGGTTGAAGGTTTGAGGTTTTATTTATGGCCTGGTTCGTGTCCCAGTTCTATCACTGGAAGTTGCGTGGTTACAGAAGGTGGCTGGTTCAGACTCCATGTCCTCTGTTAGTAGGAGTCCTTGCTAGAGACATTTTCACAAACTCCTGGGAGTTTCTACTGCACTAGGTGTCCACATCACACCCCCCCAAAATGATCTCCAATTCCAGTTATCTCTCCCCATACTCTATCCCTCCATCCCTCTTCTCACCCTGATTCCTACTATTCCCATCTCCTCCTGCCCCAGTTCACATGGGAAATCAGTTCCATTTCCCCTTCCCAGAAAGATCCATGTGTGCCCCAAGTGCCTTCCGTGTTATTTATATTCCCTGAGTCTGTAGATTGTAGCATGATTATCATTTATTTAACAGCTAATATCCACTTAAATGAGTACATACCATGATTGTCTTTCTAGGACAGGGTTACCTCACTCAGGATGACTTTTTTCTAGTTCCATCCATTTGCCTGCAAATTTCATGATGTCATTTTTTTAGCTGCTAAGTAATACTCCATTGCATAAATGTACCACATTTTCTTTATCTCTTCTTCATTTGAGGGACATCTAGGTTGTCTCCAGTTTCTAACTCTTATGAATCAAGCCACTATGAACATAGTTGAGCAAATGTCCTTATGGTAGGGCAGGGCACCCTTGGGTACATTCCCAAGAAGGGGATAGCTGGGTCTTGTGGTAGATCAATTAGCAATTTTCTACGGAACCACCATATTGATTTCCAAAGTGGCTGTACAAGTTATGCAAATTCTATGTTTTATAAGCTAGGTTTTTTCAATAAAATATTACTCTTTCAATTACATCAGCTCATCACTTTATTATGGATACTGATAATAATAGATTGTGTCTTGTTTTTGTTTATTCCTATATGCTTCTTAGCTAAAAAAAGATAGATCTCATTCAGTCAATTAAAAAAAAATCTTAGCAAACTTTTCTTTCAAAAATTTGTTTCCTTTTACATATCAGTAGGATAAACTAATGCAATTCTTCTCTAAAATTAAACATTTTTATGTGCAAATTTTACTCCTAGATTCTTTACCCAGAAAAATTAAAATATATTTCCATATGAGTACATTCCTGTTTCTTCTTGCTATATCAGTCTGATTTTCTGTTGCTGTTATACAACACTGATGAAAAACAACCTGGGGAGGAAAGGGTTATTTCATGCTTTACTTCCACCTGACAGCCCATA
Source organism: Dicrostonyx torquatus (assembly GCA_028555095.1). Classification (NCBI taxonomy): domain Eukaryota; kingdom Metazoa; phylum Chordata; class Mammalia; order Rodentia; family Cricetidae; genus Dicrostonyx; species Dicrostonyx torquatus. The sequence goes on from JAQHUG010000014.1 coordinate 14,049,597, forward strand.
TTGAGGAAAGCTGGGGTGGGGAGAGAATTGGGGGTTAGGAGTAGAGGCAGAGTTGGTAGTGGGGCTCAAGGCAGGAAATGCATCATAGGCCATGGAGGATTTCCCATGAGCAGCCTCCCTTGGGAAACAGAAACTCAGGGTCTGGGATTCAGTGAGCAGTCAGCCTCTCAGGTTATCACTGGTTCGTACATGTAGAAAATTCAATAGGATGACTTAAAATGATATCCCTAATGAATCATGAATCATTAATACAAATTACAGGGAGAGGACAAGAGAGCACATATGCACAAGAGAAAGACACAGGGAGAAACATTTAATAAGCACTTATCTTCTTATAATTCTAAGAATTACGTGGACAGTACTTTTGTATTCAACTGATGACACTTCAACAATCTAGAGACTTAAACGCTTTGTTTTCAAGGTCAAATCAAATTGGAGGCAATCACTCTTCATCCCATTTATAAGGCCTAGGTAACTTGTCTTGGTAAAGCTAGTACTAAAAACGTCTTCTTTTAGACAGGTAGTTAAAGTACCATACAGAACTCATTTTTGACTGTCAAAACCAGAATTATTTGCAAGCTATAGATACATACAACCTTGTGGGCTGACACCCCACTTACCTGCTAAATCAGCTAAAGGATTATCTTGTCTTTTATATGTGTTCAGGAGGAGAAAGCTATTTAAAATTCCTTCTGTAGAGAAATTCTATTAGCAGTATGCTCTTTCCTTGGCAGCCCTAAATGCAAGTAGCCCAGTAATTTGCCATCGTATTTTTAAGCTACTTTGGGTTACTATTTTAAAAGTTGGATGTACTCTATGAGAGGAAGAGATAGAGTACATCCCTCCCCCCGTCCATATAGCACCATGTTTACCAGAGTCCCCTATTTGCACTGTTGCCTCCAAACCTGGCCGTTATCAGTGTGAGCCACTATGTATTCACATAGCAGCATGGAAATATGCAAGGGACTGGTAGGTGAAGCCACAACTAGATAGATTGTACCTTTACCTATTACTCTCTGTATATTTGAATATGTAGAAATCAATAGGTTACCCCTTCACACATGAGTTTTAATGTGCCCTAGAGGGAAAAAAGAAAGAAAAGTCACTGTACTATTAAAAATAGTCACAGGCACAGCACAACTGTAAAAAAAAAATTATTGAGGCATATAGCTGATGGTGAACCTCAACACATTCTGAATTGTAAAATGAAGAAAAATAAAGGTCAAAGGGAGACTGGCAATAATCATTACCACTTACTGGATTCTAAATGTACATCAGAACCCTATCCGGTGCTTTGCTTAAGAACAGGCTCACGTCTAAGATGACACATTTATTTAGTGTTCAGTACATGCTACTCTTACCCATTGAGTAACCTTAGACTTAAGTTTTCTCTGTCCCCTACCTCTGCTTTTGCCTACTTGTTTTCAATGAGAAACTGCCCTTTAAGTTTTACCAACTTGTTCAAAATGCACCTGATAATGTCAAATAAATAAACCAAACCAAGATAATCTAGCTGAAGAGATTAAACTGGATAGCAAATTCACCTCCCAGTGTTTGCAGCTCATTTCTAACCTCCATCTGAACCTAGTTAAGGTGGATGCTGTTCCTCCTATTGTAAAGTTGGCAGATAACTGTAACTTACAAGCTTACTTGAGAATCATAGATTAAGGTTGAAATTTCTTTAGACTGCTCGATAATCATTGTGCTTTCCATAGTACTGTACTGCCTTTGTGACAGTATTTAAAATCAGTTCTACATTCGTCATGTATTTAACAAAGAACATTTTGGGCTCTAAGGATGTTCTATAAGAGAGGCACATTCTTATAGGTCACACTCTAACAGAGATAGATAGACGCCATGAGCCCACGTCAAATGTTAGTGTGCATAAAAAAGAAAATTAAAGCTTTGTAAATGGCTAGGAAATAATGGGATAAAGCAAGCGCAAGTTCCTTATGTAAGATGGTCACCACAAAGAAGCCTGCTGCTTCTGTGGTCCTCTGGTGCTATTGTAGTTTTCTGTCTCAAGGGTCCTGATTCTTATGGCATCTAAAGTTCAAACTGACTTTTATATCATTCTAGCTTCTAGAAGAATATGTTTGTCCCACTATTTCATTGTTGTTGTAATTTTGTGTTGGATTTACTTTATATCCATATATACACAATATATACACACATATATATATATTACAATTAATAGTCTATGTGTTTGGGTCTCAAAGTGCCTTCACACCCATGGTTTTTTTTGATACTATGAATGTACAGGAGACTTTATGATAATTACTGTGATAAGTCCATTCCCTTCCAAAGCTTGACAAATTGTTTGTTCCTAGCTTACCAAGCCTTTTACTGTCCCTGGACTTCTTCTCTACCCCATAGGCAGTCATGACCAAGCAATTGAAGGTCCTTCAAGCCTTGAAGCTCATTTTGGTTCCTTCCCTAGGAACTTTCCAAGCAACAACAAAAATAAGTTAATATGAGCACATAGGGCAGGCACTCATCCTTAGGAGATACACCCCAAGACCTGGACTGAATGTCTGAAACTTTGGGTGATTATTAACCCAATATATATGTATATGCACTATATAGTATGTTGTCTCATATAACACACTCCTGTGACTGTTAAAATGATTATTTGAAGAAAAAGCAAATTTCAGTCATGGTTTATTGAAAATACTCAGCTTACTAAGGTGAACACATCTACATATGTTAGGAGATGGTACCTTTATCACAGCTAACCATACGTGTTCTCCTCATCATTGACATTTGAGGTATGGATTGGTTATTCCACACCAGCTCATATAGTAGTGATGTCAAGAACTAATGGAATGACTTTAATTGAAGAGCACTTCTATTGCAAACTGTATGAGGGTAATAAGATGTGTTAGATTTGTTTTTGCTTTTCTCTAAAACGCTGCAAACCTCCTTCCCTATAGTAATTAAAGACAAACAGCAACCATTAACTTACCGTGGGGTTCTAATGGCCATAATATTGCTTCCTTGCATGGTTGACTTACTGATCTAAAGCAAAGCAATTCAACACTGAAATTATCTTGAAAATTAAAAATCATCCAAGATAATGAATAGTTTCAATTTCTCTGGCACCAATTTATGTGTACTTTCCCTTTTAATGCATTCTTCTGTGCGTGCACAGCTTGCTCACTAACAGACTAGCCTCAGCGAGATTCCATACCACAGAAAAGTATGCCAGCCTCAGCTTCTGAGTGTGCTGGCTTTCAGAGTGATTTTCATTCATTAATTTGCCCATTCATCCAGCCAACCTTTATTGAGAAGCTTGTTTAGGTTATTGTTTTCTGGGGTATTTTAGGAAATAAAGGAAATAAAGTTATTTGCTCCCAAAACAAGTATTTTTGTGAGCTTTGAATCAAATTTTATTTTATTTTATTTTTGGTTTTTCGAGACAGGGTTTCTCTGTGGCTTTGGAGCCTGTATTGGAACTCACTCTTGCAGACCAGGCTGGTCTCGAACTCACAGAGATCATCCTGCTTCTGCCTCCCGAGTGCTGGGATTAAAGGTGTGCGCCATCACCACCCAGCCAAATTTTATTTTAATTCTGACTTTTATTTAGTTAATTATTTTATAACTTATTTACCAACACTGAGTTACTAGTCGTTTGGGTAAGTTACATTTGGGAATGGAAGCATTAAATTGTGTGGGTTGAGCGTCCCTTATAACAAACATTCATCCATATTTCTAATATTTCCCAGCAATTAATTTTTGCAAGTAGAAGGCCAACAGGCATGAACATAAAACACTACCAAAGCAGATCCAAAAAAGAAATGGAAACAGAAAGTTGGAATTGTTTCCCACAACCACCGACAATGTGAGAGAGTGTGCTCCTACCCCCTTCCTTTCCTGTGTTAAAAATATGAATAACTGCTGTATGTCATCTGTCATTGATGGTTCCTCTTCAGAACTGTTCAAAGTTTGTTTTTAAGAAAAATGTAGTTCTGAGCAAAAGTTTTCAAATAATCCTGAATCTATAGATGCTAAGAAACCATCAAGATTCCTTCCTTTCCCACTAATGCTGAGTCTCCAAATCGTTACTTTTTATGTTACCATGTTTTGTCTTCAAGCATGCTCGTGCAGCAACATGTGTGCCTGGTGCACATGGAGGCCAGAGGGAAGTGTCAGATCCACTGGAACTGAAGTTAGAGGTCTGTGTCACCATATGAGTGCTGGGAACTGAACCTCTGTCCTCTGGAAGAACAGCCAGTGCCCTTAACCTCTGAGCTATCCCTCCAGCCCCCAGTTTTGTATCTTAATTCTCATAAGTAGATTAAAACAGTTAAGCCCTAGCATGAATGCAGAAGACAAATAGATCTTCATCTCATTGAGGCATGTTAAAGATTTTTAAGTATTTACTATGTATAGTGTGTGAATTAAATTAAGTAGCAAAGCACTGTATCTGGTGTGCAGGTTTTGCTTTAAACAGTTTTTTTATACAAAGAAAAATGGTATATATATATATATATATATGCTTATCCATAGAATATTTGACTACAGTTATTTTATTGATTTTCTTCATTTTGGGTACATATAGAAATTATCTATTTATGAATCTATACAGTAACTCATTATTAAAGTGAAGATGATCTTAGTCAATGGACTCTACAGCTGATGTATTGTTTGTCTGGTCTGTTTAAAAACTTAACTCTTCCCATTTTGTTTTCCCAAAGCTACACTTGGTATGTATGGATTCCACAGACAGTTTGGAGCCTGAATCCTAGCTTACTTTAGGGGAACCTGGGTATAATTTCTGGGTTAGCCACTCTACTCTTTCTAATAGCTGTTCTTTCCTTCCTAATTCTGCATCTAAGTTGTAAAGTTCTCTTTCTGCTCTTATCTCATTGGTCCCACTGTTTGTTTTCAGAACCATTGGACACAAAAACCGGTTGGTCAAAGTCCCTCGTGGTCACATGTGGGTTGAAGGCGATCACCATGGACACAGTTTTGATAGCAATTCTTTTGGACCGGTGAGTCAACTTGTACCTTGTTTCTGAGAAGGTTGCCTTTCAAAGGTGGAAAGCCAAGTGTAACCTACTAGTTCGCTCTGTGCTGTCAGCCAAGACTGATCAGAGACTTTGTAATGAAACTCTTTATGTTGGGAAAATTTCTTTTTTTTTTTTTTTTTTGGGAAAATTTCTTTAGGCTATCAAAGTGTGTGTGTGTGTGTGTGTGTGTGTGTGTGTTTCACAACTGTCTGACTTTCCAGTTGGAAGGTCTTCGTTCCCTCACAGGCCTTCTGTGTATGTTTTCAGTTAGTGGTTAACCAGTAAGATATGTAAGAAGAAATACAGGCAACAATTTTCATTTATTCAACGCAAAAGTAGTAGAAATCGTAGTAGTTAGTGTAGGAGAGGTGGGTTTCCTTGCTTCTCTTTTTTGGTTCAGTCTCCATCTCACAATAAAGTTGATGTCAAACAAATTATCAGGAGAATGATATATCCATAGTTAATATGTTTTAGATGTCGCAAACGTCCTCATAGAGAAGCAAAGACTTAAACATCGTGAAACTCACCTACCTTTGTATTAGGCTCAACAAAGACATGTAACTTTAGACAAGTAACTAAATGATGTGGAGAGGCTAAAAAGAGATAAAAATTATTTGAACAAGTCAAGCTTTCTCAGCTATGACTCTCCATTGAAGACTGTTTCTTGTCTTCAACTAGAGGGAGGACAGCTTTTGCTTGGGAGTTTTAATCCCCTGTTTTCAAGAATAAGGGAGGAGATTAGTGTGCCCACCTCATGTCTGTTGTTTTTCAGATACCCTTAGCTCAAAGTAATCCTTGTGTCAGCGTGGCATGCTTGGGGGTGGCACATTCTGGTAGTGTTCATAAGTGACATTTTGTTAGCATTTAACTTATAGCAGAAACGCAGACACGCTCTATTCTCTGCTTATCCATAGAATGTGACTAGGCTGATATTTTATGAATTTTCCTTTACTTTGAGTGCATATAGAAATTCTCTATTTATGAGTCTTCCCAGTAACTCATGAAAGTGGAGAATTTCTTAGCGAGTGGAAACTGCAGCCGATTTTCTTGTTCATTTAAAAGCCTTACTTTTCCCAAAGTTATGTTTGTTATAAATGGACAGGACAAAGGAATGACTTAGCATCCTCACACGTGCTTGTGTAAAACGTATAGCCTCATATTTTGTCAAAAATTAACAGGTTGTGGCCTCTAAAAAAAGAACTTCATATATATGTGTATATATACATATATATGTATATTATGAGGAGCCCATGTTATTGATACAAAATATGCTGTCGCTTGGACTTAACTTTGGTAAAACGTAAGAACTAGATTTGAATAAATATGTGGAATTGTGGGAGAAATCTTAACACACTGTTCCTTTTTCTCTCTAATCATACTAGTGATGATTTTTATAAAATCTCAAGGCCTATACTTGCCTTTGAATAGTAATTATATAAAAATATTACTTCACCTAAATTCTACCAAAGATGAAAGAACAATGAGAAAGGTTGGAAATGTTTTGTGCTTCATATGATGCAGGAAAATTAGTGAAGAACTCAAGTAGCAACTTATAAGAAAATAAATCACTTGAATATAGGTCTATTTCTTTGACCAGTCAGAGTACATGTACCACATTGTTGGTCAAGTCCATAAATGGTATTTAACTTCTGTGGCTTTATTTTATTTATTATTGTAGTGATTTTGAAATGAAGTTTTAATTGCAGTGTTTTCTATCAGGTGTATGTTAAGTTACTGATAATAAAGTCTGAACATTTGAGGGATTTGGTATTTTGTTCATTTTAAACTGAAGCTGGTAAAATGCTGACAGTGTAATTATTATGACTGCCAATCAGTTGCTTTCTCTTTACTTTCTTACTGGAGAAAGAAAAGGAGGGCTGGACGGATTGCTTGTGGGTAAAGGCTTGTTATGTACGTTCAAGGACCCAAATTTGATCCCCATAACTCATAAAATGCTCAGCATGGTGGAAAGTACCTCTAACCCCAGCCCTGAAAAGGAGAACACAAGAGGATGAGACTCATTGGCCTACTGGTCTGTGCTAACTTCAGAGCTCCAATTCATTAAGGGGCTGCTTCAAAATTGTAATCTGTACAGGGCTTGAAGAACATTGGATGTTAGCTGCTGCTCCTGCCCCAAGTCCACATACACATACACACGCGCAAACCGAGGCATACATACATATTAACAGGTATGCACTCGTGACTGCACACACACACACACATTTTTAGAAATAGAAAAGACAATAATAAAACAGGGAGTTGGATGCTGAGAATTTCATAGTGTCTGAAATGTGTTCTGTGGGTTGTTCAGCTCTTGTGGTTCCATTTTCTGCCTTGCTTTGAATCATTGAACTGTGGCTTTAAAGATACCCACAAAACAATAACCGATATGGGAGTATCCTCTTTGCAAAACAGAAGAGAAGAACTACATGTGAGAGGTGATCTCACTGCATTTATTACAATAAGAAATAACAGCACATAAAGCTTTGGCAAACATGTGTGTATCTCTCAAGGCCTTTCATTTACCTTGATGTTTTAGGTGAAATCTATTTGTTAATTATAGTACAAGCAATAATTTAAGTAAAAGCAAAATTATTTTGAGATCTAGTAATCCTCCTTTTTTTTTTTTTTTTTTGGTTTTTCGAGACAGGGTTTCTCTGTAGCTTTTGAGCCTGTCCTGGAACTAGCTCTTGTAGACGAGGCTGGCCTCAAACTCACAGAGGTCCGCCTGTCTCTGCCTTCCGAGTGCTGGGATTAAAGGTGTGCGCCACCACCGCCCGGCTGTAATCCTCCCTTTTATGAATGGAAAATATTTGTTCAAACCTATTTTTGATTGATGAGTTAAGCAAAGCTGTTAATTTCTATTCAGGAAACTAATATTATTTCTATTTTCCAAAATTAAATGAAATATCTTCTCTAGAATTAAAAAAGTCAATTCCTCACATCATATACTAAACTATTTGTGCTATCATGAGTTTTAATATCTGTCTTTTTGCTTTTAGAATGCGCCCTTTGCTTCTGCTCCAGTAGCATCTTCCACTGGGAAAACTTTTGAGTTTTCCAAACAAAGCAAAACAAAAAGCACAAAACAATTTAAAACATTTCTCGTAAGTCTAAGCTATGATTGTTGAGTATAGAAATTTATTTTGTTTTATTATTTGGCTGGTCTCTTCAGACAGAGTATTTTTGTATCCCTCAATGCACAATCCTCCTGCTTTGACTTCCACAGGGCTGGGATTCCAGGTGCACACTACCACAACTGACCTGAGTGTAGAGATGCTGAATATGTTTTCTACTAACCATGGATTACGATTCATCTGTTAATCATTTTAACTTTTTTTTTATTCCAAGCATTAAATTCTAACTATACTTTTAAAAGAGAGTCTTGAAAATTACATTTTCTGTGAAGTTCTCAGTGGAGAGGGTTGCTTAGCTGCCAGTGAATTTCAGGACTATGGAGGGCAGGTGCGTGAACTTCATGTTTTCATGTGCATTCTTGATTCAGCTCTTCCATCGAATGGGTAGTGTCCTCTCCTTGACACTGACAGCTCACCTGACAGAGTCGGGGTTGTCTGGGATACTTACCTCCTGTGTTACATGAACCAAACTTATTATCTTTATTTGGCTCCCACTCAGCTTCACAGTGTCACTGCTTCTCATTTATGTCTTGTCTTTGGACAGTAATCAGCCTTGTTCTAGAATCTGCTTGGTTTGTTTCCTTTGTAGACAATGGGTAACCAACCGACTACTGGAGGTGCCATTAGCTGACTATCACTGGAGTCTAGTTATGCCAGTTTAAAGTTCCCCCTGTGTTCCTGTGCTCAAGGAAACATTCAGGTGTAATCCACCAAAGAAGATTCAATACAACAAATGTCTCATCCTGATATCTTTGGGTTTTGCTGTTTTATGGCTTCCTGTGTACTTCTTTTTACTGTCATTTGCCTCTTTGACTTGTTTTGCTGCAACTGTGTAGGCTAAAATTAGAATTGACTGATATTATGAATGAAAGGTTAATAATGGCTTATTAATATACTATATTAACAGTAAGCTGCAGCAATCAAGTAATTCAAAGCAGAAAGAGAAATCGTAAATAGCTTCTAGTCTAACATCCACATTCAGTTTCTTGAGGAAGATGTCACTGAAAGGAGCTAGAACACTCTTGTACAAAACATGTCACAAAATCAAGCAAGAGTAGATAGTTTTGGTTATGAACTCTCAGTTCCCCAACTATACAAATTTATATTTTCACATGATTAAAAAGAAAAGACCCCTTCTCTAAATCAATTGTAAATAAGTGATTGGTAAAATGAACACAATAACATAAAATAAAAATTTAATAAACAACCTGAACAAATTAGCATAGAACTTCAATTAAATGACATGATCTAGCCATAGGGTAAATTTTATGCTCATGAAAGTATGCTTATACACAATTTTGATTGTATAATCACTGTAATATTGAATGAATACATAAAAAAGGAGGTGACTATACAGTGCTTTATGTCTCCACTGTTAGATCAGTTTTGATTTTTCTTATACCATTGTAATTGCCCACATTTTAATGTTGTTGCAAGAATTTTATGACCTTTATAATTATAAGCATATATTTTTGTTTCAAAGCTAGTTTAAAGATGATTAAAACTAAATGGCTTGTAAGGCCAAATCTATCTCTTCGTTCTATAAAAACGCTTTACAATACTGTGACCAGATGGAAAAATATCAGATGTGCTTGGGTGTGAAAACTTTTGATTATGGTTAACAGTATCCCTATGAATTAACTTTATGCTAAACCTTTTGGGCAATTTACACAATAAGAGAAAAATATCTTCTTACATACGAACTCCAATTTATTGCTTCAGCATGGATTCCTAGTGTGAGAAATGATTTTCATAAGTTTCTTTTAAAATTATGATAATTGGAAAAATTTAGAGTATACAGCTACTTGATTTTGTTGAATTTGTAAAAACGGTATCTGATGTAGGTTTAGGATTACTTGGACTCTTTTCTAGGCTTTTCTCATAGGAACTCTTCTTCTCTAGCAATGAAATTAGGATCTCCCCTTTGGCCACCCCTACTCTCAGATGACATTAGTGCATTTTCTGACGTAGTCATGTCATTCCCTGTCAGCTCCACTGCGATTGTTAATCTGTGCTCTGCTAACTAACAGTGGAGCACATGAAAGGCAATGTCCTGTTCCCACATGAATGTGTGCTTCACAGCCGTGGACTTTCAAGGACTACTTTTTAACTACTTCAGGATAACAAACTTCCATTAATTAAAATACATGCCAACCTTTTCTTTTGCATTTATTACAAATGTGCATTTCAGTGCTCATGTTTGAACCATTTTCCTAAGTATTCATTCCTTTTGGTGAAAGTATAACTCTGGCTCTTTTAATGGCCTCCATTTTGCTTATGCATTTTCTATCTTTGAAGTTTTTCTAACAATTTTATCTTGCTGTAAGTCATGAGCCTCTGAGATATTTTCATTTTTGTGCTACATGGTAATTTTTCATAAGGAAATATGTCATAATAGAAATTTCAACATCTACAGAGAAATCAAATCTGAGTAGTTTAGTATCTAAAATAAATAATTTGTTTGAACCATATTGATCAAAAGGTGTTATAAGAAAATTTTTGTTTCTAATGTTTCAAAGCAAAGGCATTTTTTTCTAATATGCATACAGTTTGATTTTTAGGTTTGTGATCACAGTGTCACCTTGTGAACTATTTCTGTCCAGGGACCATGAAGCAGAATGGAACAGTTTGGATGCAGAAATTGTTATGATATAGTGTCTCTATCTGAGAAAGGAAACTACAAGTTATGTGGAGTATGAATTCTTTTTTGTTCCAAGTCATTTGGAAAAGAGCCAATCCAAACTCTTATTTCATTGCTACATAATTGAACAAAGCACTGGTTCTCCTAGAACATTTTTGAGGGAACTGTGACTAATAGGTGACGATAATTTTAGCAGTAAGTGAACACTAAAAATATTAATGTTAAAAAATGCCTGATAGTACAAGAGAGATGATATATAAGAAAGTAAGGCAAATCATAATTGAAATTCCATAGGTTTCCTTTTAAAGTCAATGAAATTCAAGGTAGTCTTTCACTGTAGAAGCTAGAAGAAAAAAGTTTAAATCCCCATATCATGAAAAGCCTTTCACTTATGCCATGGGACACATTTTTAGCCTCTCCTATGTGCAAATGTTTTATTTTGTTTTGTTTTGACCTGTGGATTCTCTCAGATCACTAGAAGTAAGTTTTATACAGTAGAGAGAGGATGTAGATAACAAATGGGAAGTGGTCGTTCTTGCAGGTTAGCAGGTTATATCTGTTTTAAATTTTTCCCATATTATGTAATTTTTATTTTTAATATTGTGTGAGCAAGGCAGCCGGAACAACGTTGAAGAAGTAAAGATGGAAGGAAGGTAATTTTGTTAATATGGAGACAATATCTCAAGGAAGAATTGGGATGAAGTTTGGAAAAATGTTTAATACATTCAGATTTTTAAGAGCAGAGACTCAAATCATGGCTGGCAGGGAACATGCTGGGTTTGTCTTCTGTCACTGCCACCAAGTGTGAGTTGAACGCTGATGTCAGACTGAGTAGGAAAAGGGCAGCAGATACCATGATTGCTGAGATAGATCCCTGCCTTTGAGGGAAGATGGGATCGAAGGGCAGGCACAATCAGTAACCATATTGTGAGAAATAGTCCAAGTTGGGAACATGACCTGCACCTCAGAAAAGCAGTGCATTTACTTACAACAACCACATAACAACCTGTGAAATCGCTTACAAGATATTGATGGGATAAAATATTCTGAAATCAGTACAAATGTTAACTATTTGGTAAAATCTTGCATTCCATAAGGGACTGGGGATGGTCTGTGTTTTGTGAATGAATTGCCTAATGCCTCGAGTGGTTTTTTAGCTGAAAATATTTTGGTTATACAGTACTGAATAATCTTGTGGACTTACTTAGAAGAATGAATTGACATTTCATTATCATCAGGGTGTCACATTTTCCTTGTGTAACTTCTCTGAAACTGTTAGAGTGGCTTTTATTTACAATCAGCCATTTTTAAATAAAGAAAAAACTCATTAGAATGTGTTGACAGGATCCACATAAAGTGTTCTATTCACACATCTGAAGAATGTTGCTTAAGTTTTGGTTGGCTGTATTTTGTTCTTGTTTTATAAGACACGCTTGTTTGTTTAAAACTTTTTGTTTGCAATAAAAAAATGTATTTTTAGAATAAAATATATTCTATATTTGTAGAATAAAATATTCTGGTGGCTTCCATGTCATTCTTCCCATAATCCTCTTTCACGTAGTGGAAGCTCGAAACCCTGTGTTTTGTTAGAGGTAATTTTGCTGGACTGATGTACTCAAATGCATGCATTTTGTGAAAACATAAAAATCAATTAAAGGAGATGCCATTACAATGAAAATATCTGTATGAACAAAGATAGCTAAGTCTCATAAATAGCTCACCTCTGGGGTAGTGTTCAAAATCACGTAATCCCCATGTAGCAACAAGGAACAGAACATCCCTCAGGATTTGCTTCAGTATTGGTTAGATATTTTTGTCTATATAATTACAACATCAAAAAATACTTTTAATGAGAGCATAAACACACAAAATAGAATGGATATAGATGTGTCTCTTTCCCAAGAAAAATAGCAATTTAGGCTTCTATTTTTACTGACTCAAATGTTGTGATTTATCTTAATTATTCTGCTATCAAAGAAATAATTTTCCACATGATATCATTTTCATATAGGAGAATATCTGCAGAATTGTTATCAGACAGTGCTCTGTTGGATTGTACTGTTACAGGATTCAGCATGTTTCTTTTTATAAAGACTGTATATTTAATGACAATAGGTCAAGAGTCAAGATTTCGTGACAAAGGTGTAGGGTTATTTAGTAATTTTATAAGTGCATAGAATTTTGTGAAAAGGTGGGGTTTGTGCCTTTTTCAGAATTCTAAGAATTGGTGCCTGCATAGCTGAGTCTCCATAGAGAATGGAAAATAAAAAGGCTCTAAGAGGAGAGGCAGCTGTTCAATATCCTGTGATTTAAGATTTGAGACTGAAGAGTCTCCTTTAACTGGATATTTAGTTATAAAATTTTTTTCTGGTAAACTATGTAAATACCTCTCTTTTGATTGAGTTTGTGAGAGATGGTTGCTCTATGGAGAAAGAATTGTGGTAGTCATGTATTAAGCTGTCGGAGAGCAGCTTCAACAAAAATATCACTTACCAGGGTAGAGGTATGGGATTTAGAAGAATTAGTAAGGAATACAAAGACATGAGTGAAAATAATAAAACAGAAACATAGGATAGTACCAGGAGGGAATTCCAGTGAATACTGACATCGATTGCATTTAATTTCCATTTGCTTAAAATACCCCTGACCCCAAAAGGTAGGAATAAGATAAAAACTACATTAACATGATACAAGGAAATGAACATGCCAGCTGAAGGTTGCAAGCTACATTCTTAGTTAAACATTCTGTTGCTAGAACAAGATAAGTATACCCTATACCACAATATTCTGTAGTCAAACTACTCCCTCGGTGGAATTCATAGCTATCTCCCTAAGGGGGTAGGAATTAGTTAGGTCCTTAGACTTTTGTTTGAGGTAGAAACAGATCTATTTCTCAATACCTGAAATACAAGGTCTGGATATTAGCCACACCTGTTGACAATAATCTTGAGAGAGCAGAACTCTTGGCTCTAAATCTAGGTGAGACCTTTGAAGTAGAAACAGACAATACCCTTGAAAGAATAGAAGTTCCAATTCTTTGACCTTTGGTCAGGGTGGAATGGCAAGATCTTCTTCAAGCAAGCTGAAACTCTCTGACCTTCAGACAAGGTGGAAATAGGCTCACATTTTTGGGCCTCACATTAAACATGCAATTAAATCATTTATTAAGTAAACAAAAGCAAAAGAACAAATTGCAAGTAGCAGTTAGCCGGTAAATCTTCATCAAATCTGAAGCTCACAACATCCAGTAGAAACTGACCAGGGAAACCTGCATGGGACTCTTGGGCAGAACAGAGAAGAGCTCATCTCTCCCTAGAGGAGCTTCTGGCTCCTCACTCCCAAGTATTTTTATACCTTGGGATAGACAACTAGTAGCAATCCATGTTAGAAATAGTTCCCATATTACTGTTCTCAAAGGTACAATGTTTTTATTAGCCTTGGCTGTTTATTATTGTTCTTTTTCCTCGTCCTACTATGAGGGGATCAGCCTGCCACCAGACAGGGTTGGAACAGACTTGAAATAAGCTTGCTCAAGTCTGGCCCATGGTTTTTCTCAGAGTCAGTTCTGAACAAGCACAAACAGCACATGACAATTTTCTCATACAATTTATACAAAAATACCTTTCTCTAGACATTTTTGTTTTTTCAAATCTTATTAGGTAGTATTTTTAGAAAGAGCATCCTATGTTCACATCTTAATGGTTATATGTGCCAAGATGACTTAAAAGAGACTGACTTGAGGTCAGTCTGACTTTAAGTAATTTACGTGATTCTCTTCAATACAGTGGAGATGTGTGTGAGGCCTACCCTGAATCACAACAATCATACTTTTAAACTTCCATACAGTGACCCATGGGACTTTGTGACTTAATTAAAGTTTGACAAGTTTAGTGAGTCAAACAGTGAAATGCGGCTTATTATCAGAGTGGTCAGAATCAACACCATGAGGTGCACTCTCTTAATGGAGCATCACAGGCCAAGTCTTCTTCGGCAAACACGAGTGAGTCTTGACTGTGTGTTCCGTATGATTCTGCTCTAACGTATGCTTCTGTCACTACCATACTCAACACAGGTCTCCTTTTGTTAAAAGCTTCCCCTTTTAGGTCAAGGAAAGCCTATGCTTGCCTCTCTTGCTTGAGTTTACGCTAAATGTCATTGCTGGTACAAACAAGATTAAAAAAGAATACAAGATGTAGGGATATAAAAGAGGGTGTGTGCCAAACTGTTATTTTTTCATTAATATGTGAAGCAAAAAGGAAATCTGCAAGACTCTTGACAGTTACATGAGTTTATTACTATAATAGCTATTATATATGATCAAGCTTGTCCAGAAATCATTAACAAATAGGAACACATTTTAAGATGTTCTCATTTAAAATGACAATCAAAAGGCAGGACCTTCTGCTGAGGGCTAAGGGCAGAACAGTTCAAAGGAACTAGCCTGAACTCATTAGTATGGTGTTAAAACCAGTTTTAAATCCATCTTTCTTGTTGTCTATGCTTGTCTGAGCCATTTCACCATTAGTGAATTAGTGGTTCTGAGTCTCTGCTTTCTAACTTGTGCCGCCTCTTCTGACAGTGACTTCTTCCTGCTTCCTCTGCCTAGGAAGTGATTTCACAACTCCTCCAACATGAAACTTGGCTTGTGGCATGATCTGCTACCTTTCATGGCATGTGTGTTGTAATCAGAGAGTAATCTCATATGTAGAGAAGACTGTGAGCTTTTCCAGGTAGGGACAGAGAGAACCCATCCTTTATCCCTTCTGGCAGACACCACTGAACAGCTGTTTTAGGGCCCAGTGAGTGACCAGTGTGTAAGAAAAAAATGTTCTTCTACAACGATTTCGGCTGTCTATGGCCCTTTGGTAAGATCTAGCTCATGACTGTCTATACAAGTGATGATGACAATAATTGTGAATAAATAAAGTCCTAGTGAGACACATCTATATTCTGCTCTCCATGGGAAGTGCTGAATTAAATACTTGTAGCAAAGACATATGACTCATGGCTCTGAGAAAAACTTTGTCAGTCCCCAATTGCGCAAAGACTGAACTTTAGAAAGATGGATTAAAGACTGATTAGGTTTGCCCCAGAATTTGAGGGTTAGAAATTTGAGCCCATGTAGAAGGCCCTGAAAAGTCATTTACATTTTTGAACAGAACAATAATGAGTTAGAAGAGGCATCCTTAGCAAGACTGATTTTAGAAAATTATGGATGAAAGATTAGATTGAAAGTGGGCTATAGGTAGAGAGTGCAATTACTTGATGATAGTATTAGTTCAAGTGGGAGATGATTAGGCCCTAGACGAAGGTGGTAGTCACATGAAAAAGTACATTGATGTGAGAGTCCTTAGGCACTGAAATCTGATTGACTGTGTGTTAGATTCTGCTGCCTGGAATTAAACTCGCTGCCTCTGTTAGAGAAGTTCACCAGCTTCAACACTGGACTTCCACACCTCATGGGCCGAATTTTCAAATTCAACAGAATAAGAAATCATTATATTTTTGTTGTCCTTATTATGGAAAAGACCAAAAGGCAAATCAACAGAGTACAGTGTCCAGGGGCCTCTGTAGTTTGCAGAACCCTTGAATATGCATTTGAGCAATGGTATTGGCTGCCCAAGAGTGATGCTGCCTCCGGATCAGATATCCTTCTCTCACCTTGGGATGGGCAGTTAAGTATCATGATTGATTCAACGCCTGCACAGCTATTTCATATTAGAGTTTCTGTTCTCCTTACACTGGTGTTCATATCAGTAGATGATGACCTGCTCAGTTTACAGTCTCCTCCCATTGGCTTTCATGTCAGAAGATGGTGACCCACCCATTTTAGAGTCTCCTCCCATTGACTTTCAAGTTAGTAGATGATGACCTGCCCATTTTACAGTTTGCTCTTACTCTTTCTCTAAAACTCACAAGTTTTTCAAAAGAGCTGGGTGCTCCCTAGAATGTAAGGAATCTTGATAAGGGAACCATTACAGAAAAGTAAACATTTTAATACTTTATACTGGCCAATCAAAAATTTGCTTCTAAATTGTCTTTCCTATTACTATCATTTTAAAATTAGTATTTAAAATTCTTGCTCTTGGCATGATGACAGCATTAGGGAGGTTGAGGCAGAAGGATCAGACATTTCAGGCTCTTCTATATGGTCTACATGAGACTGTGTCTTACGAAAAAGCAAAAAGAAAAGCAAGTAACCAATTAAATAAGTAAATAAATTTCTTACATGTATTTTATGGTTAAAATATTTTCAAAAGAAATAAATCAGTCTTGCTTAAGGAATATTGTGAAATTTTCACAGTAAGTTAGCTCTTTCTTCTAAACAAAATGACTATATGAAAACAAGTATATCCTTGCTTAAAATTAATATGTGGTCAGTGAGGAAACAGGGACAATTTTAAGGCTTCATCTTTTCTTTTTCTTTGTTTGTTTTTTTATTTTTTTGTGTTTCAAGACAGGGCTTCTCTGTAGCTTTGAAACCTGTACCAGAACTCATTCTATAGACCAGACTGGCCTCGAACTCACAGAGATCCTCCTGTCTCTGCCTCCTGAGTACTGGGATTAAAAGCATGCACCACCACCACCTGGCAAAGGATAGGGTTTTTTGTTTTGTTTTGTTTTGGTTTGGTTTTGGTTTTTTTGAAACAGGGTTTCTTGTGTAGTCCTGGCTGTCCTGGAACTCTCTCTGTACACCAGGCTGGCCTTGAACTCACAGAAATCCACCTGCCTTTGCCTCCAGAGTGCTAGGAATAAAGATGTGTGCCACCACCTCCCAGCTATCAAGTTATGACATATTGGAATTAGTTTTGATAATTAAATCTGATTTGCATAAAGCTAATATTGATTTACTAGAATTGGACTTATATTAACAACTCTATTAGGCTGACACATTCCTTTTACCTCCAGTGACTTTATTTATAGAGTGTTGGCCGAAGCACCTTCAAGACCACTTACATCTTCTTGTGGTGAAGTACACCTGTCTATCCATCTGCCTAATGTTTGCTGGGACTTTCAGGCAAATGAAACAGTCTTCTTTAATTAGCCAGGATCATATTTAGGTTGTTCATATAAATTGCATTTCACTTGACCAATGACTAGTGAGATCCTGAGTTATGTCATCTTTCATGCCATTATGGAAGTATGGAGACATGAGTTAAATGGAACTTCTAATTTTAAAAGGTTTTCATTGAGAGACTTTTAAAACAAACTTGGTTATTTCTCGTTGGACATTAAAACAACATAAAAACAAAAACACCAAAGCAGGTATTTTCTCAGTTTTTTTTTTTTAACAAAGAAAACTTATTTACAAAGTAGGGAATGAGAATGCAGTCAGACAAGTTAATAATGTCTAACTAAAGGCTGTTGCATTGATATGATGCTTCTAGATTGAATGCTCTATCCAGCCCTGACTAGAAGCTAATAGAACACAATGAGCAAGGTTGTTCCTGAATGTGTGTGGTACGTAAAGAGCTTTTGTCCAATGAACTATGCTGTTTCAGTTGTTTTTCCTCACAGACCCTATGTTAATTTAAGCCAGTATATTTTATGAAGAACTTTGAACATGTTTTCAAAAAGAAGCCCTGATTTGATTTTTGTTGTTGTCTCCTAGCACTTCTCTGTGCTTTGGTTAATAAGGTACACCTTGCTTCTAGCAGAACTCGTTTTCCCTTGGATGAAATAACATTACACTGTTAATGACCTGACTGCAGGAAGGCCTTCCTACAGATGTTATGCCTTCTTTTCTATTAGTACTTTGTGTTGGTGTGAAATATATTATCTGCTTCTCTACCCTGTCAGGACCCCGTCACAACCTCGATCTGGCATCCATTGCCCACACTATTTGCTGTTTTCTCTTCAGCTTCAGCACTTGGCCACACTGAAGACTCCGGATAAGATGTTCCTCTTTTTGGATGAGAATTTAAATAGGGCATTCCCGTGACAGAGACCAGGTCCTTATACAGACATCTGAAACAGAACAGAGGACCAATTGCTCTGGTGGCAAAAGGCAAAGTTCTTTATTCAGATTATGTTCTATATGTACTGATTACATAAGTGTCATAGATAGGTATCGATGGTGATACAATCGAAACACTGATCTCCAAGGCAAAATGATATCCAAAACAAACCCTAGCCCCTACAATATCTCTAGTATATAATTATCTATTGATTAATGACTTTATAACACACATCAGTAAGAACAGGGCCACTTCCTTAACAATCGTTCCTAAGAGTTTATGTTTTACACAAAACATTGAGAATGTGGACTTGAGAACAGAACATACACAAACCCTTTCAGGCATGGTACATTGTCCTCAAGCAACCCCAGCAGCTTCTCAGCTGCTGCAGGCAGCCACATTCCCGTTTGTGGAAACATCACCCCAAATGTATAGGTTATCGCTCATGTTTAGGGTGACCAACCTCTTTAGGGAGTTATTTTCCAAATTCTCTGTTTCAATTCCTGGAAGCATCCCAAACAGTCACAAAGGAGTAGCATGATTCTCGTTTTACTGTAGCTGCTTAGACATGGCAACCCGGCTTGTAAGTAAATCAGCTATAAACATCACGAATGTTACAGAGAAGAATTGTTTGCAGATGCACAATAAGCTAATATTATGTATGCTATATATTTGTGTGTCTATACTGTACATTTTTCATAGTCAATAGTGTATAAAAACAGCCTAGAAAAAAATTACAGCACCTTAAAAGCTAATCATATCTTCTGGGTCCCTAGCCCTTGATTTACTTTACCACACAGCATTAGCTCTCCTACCAACCATTCAAAACAAGGGGGAAGAGGTGGAAGAAAGGGAGACAATGTCTTGTGAGTGGTACTTTCTTTTAGCTTTTCCAAATGTCCCGTAGACCTCCATCTTCTGCTCAGCATCACCGTAAACATGAAGGTAAAAAGTTCATTGTCAGCTCCTCCAGTTATTCTCAGAGACATTAAAGAGTGCTGTGTGCTTTTAGGAGGTGGAGACATGATGGCTCGGCAGTTCAGAGCACTTGTTGCTCTTGTAGAACTGGGCTTGGTTCCTAGTACCCACATGGTGTCACAATTATTCATAACTCCAATTCCATGGGATCCTGTGCTCTCTTCTGCCTCCCTAAATACATGTAGACATACATACATGTAGGTAAAATACCCATAGAAATAAAATAAACCTTTTAAAAAGGTGTATTGAACTCTGAGAACTATTGTAGCAACACCAAAGTTCACCCATACCCGATGCCTGTCTCTTCAGTCACAAGTCTGCTAAAGCTGTGAAGTGAGACACTCAATATCATTTTCGAGGCCACAGACAACTTCTCAGTGTTATATATCACAGATTAAGTCACAGGAAGACAATGATCAGACCAATCCAGAAAGTTTGTATGAGTCAATAGATAGCCCTAGACCAATTAACTATGATCATTGGGGCAGGATCTGTTGTTGGAGGCTGCTCGTTCATTTCCCAGCTGCCTAGACTCCCAAGCTAATCACACAGAAACTATATTATTGAGAACACTGCTTTAGCCAATGGTTTATGCATATTTCTAGCTAGCTCTTATAACCTAAACCAACTCATCTCCAATAATCTGTGCATCACCATGAGGTCATGACCTATCAGCAAAGTTTCAGCAGGCTCTGGTGGAGGCATCTGTCTCCTGTGGTGCCTACATGGCTTCTCCTTAACTCTGCCTTCTTTCTCCCAGCATTCAGTTTAGTTTTCCCACCTAACTCTATTCTGCTAAGCCA
>JAQHUG010000014.1:14073040-14092003 GCA_028555095.1 Dicrostonyx torquatus
CCAAGCTGTTTTCATTACTGTAGCTCTGTAATAGAGTTTGAAGTTAGGGATGGTGATGCCTCTGGAAGTTTCTTTGTTGTATAGGATTGTTTTGGCTCTCCTGGCTTTTTGTTTCTATATAGGAAAACAAATGTATAATGTATAATCAAAGTTAAAAAGTATCCATGACATAACAGGGGCAGGTGGACACTCTGACATTTGTGGGAGTGGTCATCTCCAGGAAGAGCATTAGGTTTAGTTTCAGTGACTAAGGAAAAGATAGGATTGAGAATGTTGACAAGTATAAAAGTAGAGATAAGGCAGGAGAGGAAGACAGAGGCAATTTTGGGGGACATGAATCTGGTTGTTAGCAGAGAAGTGTAGAAGTTAGCTCAACTTGGGAAATAACCAGGCTAGCTAAAAGATAAAACAATTATATTTTTATTTATTATAAGGAGAAAATTCACAAAACAGGAATGATAAGTTCAAGCTTAGCCATGCTGTGAGGGAACCATACAGAGAAAGGGCACCTGGGCCCCGTGAGCCTTGCCCTTTTTCTCCAGGTCTCAGAAAGCCACACCCTAACTTAATCCCACCTCTTAAAGATAATTGGTTGGCAAAGACTCCCCATCAGAGAAGCAGAAATTCCAACACAAGTAACAATTATTAAGGCCTCCCCCTCTCCTCTGCTCCCTATAAACTTTCGGTTTTCAAGGAATCCCGCTAGAAGCTCATCTATAGGCAAAGGCATGCACTAAACACCTTGTGAAAACTTAGAGGACCTGGCTTCACCTTTTAGATAAAAATTCTATCCATAGCATCTCCCAATGTGCTGTGCCTCACTTATCTTTCTCATCAAAAGAAAGAAAAAAGGGAGAAATTGTTTCTTAGCAACAGTTTGAGATGGAACATGAGAGCCATTAAAATTGTATATGACTTGTGTTATGACAATTTCAAATTCCCCTTGAGGAGCCTGTACCCACATGTCAGTTTATCTAGTTTTATGAGTGACTCTTTTTGGAAACCCCCATCCTCATGGCCTTTAGTGAGTCCTTCTTCAGCTGAGTGCCTCTCTTTCCCCAGCCCTTATTGTTAAGTCTGTAATAATACATCTTTAACAAAACCTCCACATCTGCTGTATCATACTGACTGTGCCTGAAATTCTGTTCAGAATCAAAGCTGTGAATTCAAGTTTAGCCTGAGTTGAGGTCCCTAGAACTCCTCAGGTTACTGAGGGTGGCAGTGTGGATCTGTGTCTCTGTCCCTTTATCACTGACAGAAGTAAAAGTCTATCAGAGGCAGAGGCCTGGGAGTATTAGTGACATGCATTGAAGGTTTGAGTGGTTTCGTTTGATTTGATATTTATCAATGGCATGGACAAAGTCTGAAGACATTAGTAAGAACTTTGAACTCTGCCCAAGCATTCTGGGTATTATACTACAGACCATGAAGGAACATAGAAGTGTTTTTAGCATGACAGAGAAAGTGAGAATGTCAAGTTACAAGCAATAATCTGGCAGTGTTGTGCAAGATGAGTTAAAAAAAAAAAGAAAGAAACCACCAATGAAAAAATCTAGGCCTTCAAAGTTCCTGCTCCACTGTCCAAGTGTGTAAGTTAATGATAAGGAAGTATGCTGTACAGCCCTCGCTCTGGCAGCCAAGGATAGTCTTGGTTTCCAATGCAAGTACTCCAATTAAAGAGAGAAGTACAGAAGGAAAAGTGTAATCGATTGTGGTCCATTAGGAAGAGAAGCACATACAGGGCCCCAGGATGCCATGTTTGTGACAGGAGCCTTAGGGTTAAATAAAAGAAGAATTGGGACAGGGATCAGCTAAGCAATCCAACTTAGGGTCTGATTGGTTGATCAGATCACAGTCCTGGTTCTGCAAAGATGTGCTCAGTGCTGGAGAGGACATGCTGATGCTCAGGAGCTGATTCCTCCGGCCCAGCATATCTCCTTGCCTGTACTGACAACTGTTCTCCATTGGTTGTGTCTTAGTCACTGTTCCATTGCTGGGAACAGACACCATGACCAAGGCAACTCTTATTTTAAAAAAGGAAAAAAGAAAAAGAGGCATTTAATTTGAGACTTGTTTAGAGTTTCAGAGGGTTAGTCTATTATTTTAGTCCATTATGTCATGACTGGGAGCTTGACAGACCTTGGGCAGGCATGGTGCTGGAGCAGTAGCTGAGAGCTTTTACATCCTGAAATATAGGCAGTAGGCAGAGGGGTGGGGATGGGGACAGGGAAGAGTGAGCCTGGCATGGGTTTTTGAAGCCACAGTGCCCATTCCTAGTGAGATACTTCCTCTAACAAGACACACCTACTCCAACAAGACCACGCCTCCTAATCTTTCCCTGACAGTTCATGAAGTGGGGACTGAGTGTGGAAATATATGAGCCTATGGGGCCAGTCTTATTCAAACCACTACAGATGGGTGGTCTGTCCTGTTAGGCTTTCTATTCTTGGACTCCAAGGTGGCAGCTGATGGAGAACAGTCACTGGAGACCCTTAGATATCTGGAAGAAGACGTTAGAAAAAGTAGATGGTAAGATTCCTCAGTTACTCCGGTTTATTTCAAGGGGGACATAGAAGGGCTTAGAAAAAAAGCAGAGGAAGTAACTCAAATACACACACACATACATATACCTATGTATAAGTATATATTAAATATTATTGCATCATTTTCCCCTTCCATTTCCTCTCTCCAACCCCTTCCAGGTACCCAACCCCTTGTTCTCTCTCAAATCAATGGCTTCTTTTCCTTTCATTGTAAATATAAAACTCTCCCCCTCCCCCAAATCCATTCAGTCCATCAGTCAAGTACTCCTTGGCACTGGATAACTAATTGACAGGCTTTTCCCTGAGGGAGACTATTTCTTCCTTGCCCTGCATTCCTTAGGCCTCCTGAGCTTCCCCTTTCCACAGTCTATTGGCGTTGTCCTTCTTCGGGTTGTGTTTAGGCAGCCTTGTTGACGAGACTTCACGGGTTTATCTTCTCTGACATTTTTAGGAGATGCAGTCTCACAGAAAGCTTCCTGTTCTTCTGCCTTGGTTACTCTTTGTCTTGTGTCTTAGCCTCAAAGGGAATTGGGATAGGTTAAGAGTCCTGGGTTTTTTAGAAAGACACTCCCTGAATAACTAACATGCCTAGATACAGGACCAAGCAGGTGACACACATAGTAAAGAGGGCAGATGTGAAATGGAGGTGAAAAAGTCAGCGTTATCCTGTGTCTTTTGCCTGTTGGCAGTGAGTAGGGATCTCAGGCTTTTCAGCAAAAGAAGTTTGTATGCGCTAAAGAAGCAGAGGAGATCCTACCACACAAACTTGGGGCTTTAAGAGTTCCTTTAAAAAAAATCACAAATTGTTGTTGTTTAGCCAGGAGAAGGGAGCTATAGGGCAAGGGAAGGTTGTAGCTTATGGTGTATCCTGCGAGGTCCCCAAGGACAGGCCAGTGCCAGCGTCTGAATACTAACAAGTTCATGCACACTGAGGGTGTTCTTAGTGGCTGCAGTTGAGGACCCCAGGGCAGGCCAGTGTGGTGGCTGAATGCCAACACCAATAGCCAAGTAAATGTACCTGAGGGTCTGCCGTTCATGAAAAGCTGATCTTGAGAAGTTATTTAAAGAGCCATTTAAGAATTATTGAGTGTGAAAGAGTCCCTGTTCACCCTCATGAATTACTGAGCTTTCAGAGCCCTGGATGCTGGCCTTGGTCTTGGTATAATATATCTAAAGTCAGACCTAAGCATAAGGTCGAAAACACGAGACTTCGCTTCTCTCCAAAGTTTATGTGGGCCTTTGTTTCACGTGGTACCATGTCTGTGGAGAAATCAACCGGAAATCTCACGGTGTGACTCACCCCAAGAACAGCCCTGAGTTCTGTGGCTTCAGGTGGGAGCAGTGCCAGCCAGCCGAGATTAATGTATTCTGTTTGAAGACCAAGTGTGCCTTCCACAGTAGCTCTCTACTTGCAACCTATGCACATTCAAATTCAGTGCAATTTAAATGACAAAGGGTGATTTGCACTGTTTAACAATTGCGACTGGTATTAATCATCAGGCTTTTGGCAGTTTCCCTGCCAGAGGAGGACTGATCAGTTCCTCCAGAAGCTGCCTGTGAAGGCAGTGGGTTTCCAGACTTGGCTTGGGCTAGTCTTTGTTGAATAATTAATTATGCGTCTTTACAGAAATTCCCCTTTGTCTCCAGAGTCAGTAATAAAATGGCTATCATGTAATGACATAGTCTAAGATCTAGGTTTCGATTGATGCTATGTGAGTGACAGCATTTCCTTAGAAATGTATCTTATGTGTCTTTACCATAGATACATATCCTCTCTTTTGTGTCATACTTGAGCATATGTCCTCACTGAGATCCATCTTGCAGTGAGACCTGTGACTATTCTGGAGGTGTGGTAAGGTCTGTAATGATATGTCTCTTTAAGAGACAAGCCACACCCACTCCGTCCCCCATCCTCTGAGGCAAGCTGATCTTCAGCTTCCAGCCTGAGTTCTCTTTTTCCATCTCCCTCTTGAAGAGGCAGCTTCTGCTTCTCCCCACTTCTCCCCTTCCCCTCTTCTGTCTCTCCCTTCTCTCTCTCTCTCTCTCTCTCTCTCTCTCTCTCTCTCTCTCTCTTCTTCTCCCCCTCCCCCTCCCCTTCATAACCCACCCCTTCCCCTCTCACTCTGTATGGTGTGCCTCACCTGCCGCCCACATGGCTCGCCTCCGGGGACCAGCCACCTTCAGAGACCTGCCTAGTGGTCTCCTGCACTGTCCCTGCCTGGGACTGGCTGCTCTTGGGCCCCACTGCCCTTGCCTGCCACCATTTGGGGACCCTGAAGTGTTTCTGCTGCCTGCCACCACCAGGGATCCTGCAGCAATTTTTATTTTTCCATTACATGGTTTCCTTCACATCTTTTTTCCTTTTCATGTTTCTCAGGAGACTGGAGTTATTTATTTGGTTTAGGCTTTGTCAGGGTTATGTTCATGTCACCCAAGATAGTTACCTTTTCTGAGTGTTTGCCTTATTCCACCTCCTAGCAACCTGTGATGTGGTTGACTACTTCCTTTTAAAAGTAATTTGAGAACTTTCATTTCTCATCTTCCTGGACCCCACGTAACCAGTCATTTGTACTAAGCTTGTTCCACATTTCCATCCTCCCCTAAAAATGCAAGTCTCTCAATAGTGCCATGCCCCCAGATCTGTGCTGACCTTCCTTTGAAAGTCTTCATCGAGAAAATTGGCCCCATCTCTCTAGACGCTATTTTTGTGCCTTTGGCATTCAGGCTTCAAAACTTATCATCGCTGGATGTTTACTAGGCACTATTACTACTTAACACGCCTCTCTGTTCCTTCAGACACCAGTTGTCTTGCCTCGAATTCCCCCATCTTAGTAATGGCATGACTAGTCCCACAATTATTAAGAAAGAATTCAGTAGGTCTCTTGAGGTCTCATTTTGCATCACTACCAAATGCAGCCCCCCACAAAGGCTATAGAGAACCTCTAATGTGAATACTCTAACCTCTTCTGTTTTTTGTTTTTTAACTCTAGAGCCTCATCCCAAATTCAACTCACCTTGTATCAGTATCATCTTAACTGTTCCCAACCCCCTTGCCCCCAGACATAACTCTAGCAGGTTTATTTGTGTCTCTGTGGTTTCCTGTTATTCTCAGAATTCAAAATGCCCCCAACATTTCCTCAGATTAGCCTGATCTTGGCCTTCAGTCTTCAGAGCCCTCCCATGTTGGGTGCCTAAATTTTTCTGCTTCTATGCCTGTACCTCTATCGTCCTGTTGGTTCCTAAATATAGCACAATGTCTTTCATCTAACGCTTCCTCCTGCTTGAATTCTCTTCCTCAGATTCTCCCCTTCTTAAGAATTATTGCTTTTTAATTTTTGTTTTATGTATATGGGTGCATTCCCTGTGTGCCTGATACTCTGTGGAGGCCAGAAGAGGAGACTGTATTTCCTGGAACTTGAGTTACAGGTGGCCGCTAGTCACAAGTGAGTGCTGGGAATCAAACCCTGGACACCTAGTAGAGCAGCCAGGACTCTTAACCACTGAGCCATCTTTCCAGGCTCATCTTCATCAGATCTTTGCGTATCTCTCCTTATTTACTTCAGTTTTTTTTCTTTGCTTCCAGTTTAAAATGAAGAAACCTACAATACCACTAACATCTCCAGCAACACTACCATTACTCTTTTGTTTTTGTCTTTGCTGTCACTACTATATTATTTCTTTTTAAATTTGTTTTCTTGCTTTCCAACAGAAAATTAATTAGTCATTAGTTGTATAAACTGACAACACAACTATTGCATGGTATGGGAAGGTCTTATTGTAGACTTGAGAGAAGAACATCCCGAGGCATCTGGAAGAGTCCCGAGCAGAGAGAAAAAGTAGTAGACTGAGCATGACCAGCAGATTGAACATGGCCAGGTAGGGCTATCGACAAAAGAGGGGAGACCATCAGGGAATGGGGAATAGAGAGAGCATAGTGAGATTAGCAGGAGCTGGAGCTGGAGCATAGAAAAAGCATAGAGATAGACAAGAAGTTATAAGGACAAGTACCTTGGTGTAGGGAAGGGCCAGGAGACTGGTGTGAGGACACTCATTTGTATGACCAGAACTTCTGACTAGGGACTAAGTGAGCCTGGGGGCCATCATGGACCTTGATTATGCTGCTAGGGCTGCACTTATCTGTTAATTGTAAAGCCACTTGTCCCTTTTGCTGGAAGTAAGGGAAATGACTCATTTTGGTCCCTGCACAACAGGCTTCACAAATTGCTGAGGAATGCTGGCTTTTATCTAACTGCTAGAAATCCTCCTATGGTCCAGGTTGAGCTCATTCCTGGATATTTGACTTGCCTTGGGCTTGGAGTTTCCTTTGGACCCGGCACTCATGATCTCAAGGGCCTTGTCCTTTTTGATCCATGGCTATAGAACACAGCCCCTGGTTCACAATAGACGTTTAATACATCTTGGTTAAATTCTTCATCTGTGCGTGAGCTTAACACCACCAATTTTTCTTGTTTCAGAAATAAGAAGTCAGTAACAAATGGGAAAAAAAGCAGTGAGATTTGTTAGCCATGGGCATTATATTTTCCAGGAAGAAGTGGAGATGGATCCCACTCAAGAGTTAACAGGGGAGGGCTTTTAGATGGAAGAAAGGGCTTTTCTAATGGCCAATAGAACCATCCAGCTGGAACCTGGCCTGACAGAGAGGCAGAGTGGAGAGGAAAGTGGTAGGGATTTGGGTGGTCACTCAGAGTAAAAGCTTTTTCAGGTTGGTGACAATTGGATACAGGTGTTGTCAGGCTAATCCCAGGATAGAAAAAGGCAGAGTCTAGGCTCCTAAAGGATCATGTGGAATCCAAGGGTTACAACAGCAACAGGAGAAGATCAAAGCTCTGGATAAACAGGAAGAAATCTCCTTATTCTGTCCTCAAGCTCCATGTGAATCCGTGTGATCCACAGCCACGGTGGCATAGCTGCCTCACAGACTGCTGGGAGAACCACCCTCTATGCGAGTCAAAATCTTCTCAGCTTCCTTGAAACACTGGTTTAGTGGAACTCTGAGGGTTGTGTGCTTCTGTAACTCGTACCTAAACAAAAAGAAAATACTTCTCATGCAGAGGCAAGTCATGACTTCAGGAACACAGACTCATGGGACACAGTAATTTTATAAACCCACGATGTTTACACAGAGTTCAGTTATGCTAACCACTTGAAAATGGGGGTGGGGTGGGTTGTGAGAACCTGAGTGTCTGTACATGCATAAACTTACATGATTACTTTTAGGTAGAGAGGGTGAAATTTCAAAGACATTTTGTTCTAAAAGTTAAATGTTCTCCATTTTGTTGATATTATTTGTAATTTGTGTACTTATATGCGTCCTGGTTTTCTTTTTTTAGGCTGATATATGTGAAGAGATATCAACCTAAAACATATGTATTTACATGATTACCATTGGTAGGAATCTACAGAATTAGGTTCTTTGTTTGTTAAATGTGTTCTTTGACAATTTCATGCATATACACCATGTATTCTGATTACTCTCATCCCCACCTCTATTGTTTCTCTCCCTGCTCTGTCCACTCTTCATATTTCCCGTTACTTTCCTTCTCACATTCATGTCCTTTCTTTTGTGTCTATGTATGTCCTCCTGGGTTTAGCCAAGACCCTCTGTGCGGCTTTGGGATCGGAACTATCCATTGGGTAGTAGACAGCGGGGTACACAGGTACACAGCTGAAGACAATGACTCCCCTTCTCTCAAAGCCCATTATTAGACCCCACATTATTATGATCCCACCCCACCCATGTTCAGTTGAGAGGAACTTCTTGTACAGACCCAGTGTGAGTAATCCAAGATGCTGTGGATTGGTGATTATATACTGTGTCATAGCTAGAAGTTAAGATCCCACTGCCCTTATCTCTGGCTTCTGGCTCTTATATTCATTTCATCCCCACTTCCAAAATGCTTCCTGTGCTTTAGAGAGTGCAGCATAAATGGCTTGTTTAGGGCTGAGAGCCCTCTTCCTTCACTTTTTCTGTACCTCTTGGGCAACCATGAATCTGACATTGCTGTTCACTACAAATAGAAGCTTCTCTGATCAAGGTTGAAAGTAGCCTTTGTCTAATTAGAGGCAGTTTGACATAATGTCCATTTGGCTAAACAGAAGTCATAATTTCCTTCAGATGGCCTATGGCCACTCAAGATGTGTATTTCTCACCAAACGTGCAGCACCAGAAGGGGAACTGTTCTGTGGAGTGGTTCAAATCCATTTGAGTGGTGGGTTACTCTCATGGCAATCATGCCGATATTGCACGTGTAAATACATCTTCCTGACATCTTGGTGGTATAGTTCTTAGAGTTCACTACTAGGTAAATTCTTGAAGCCTTTTCTCCCTCCTCAGCCTGCATAGCACCTTCCAACACTATGAAATATACCCAGCAGGGAGGTTTTTAGCTCCACTTCAGCTGGAAAATCAAATGCTTTTCTTTCTTCATGCCTGCATGTGTAGTATGCATGCATGCATGCATGTTAGAATATATGCAGGCACACATGAATGTTCTTGTGTATGTATGTGCATTGTGAAGGCATAAAATCGACGTCTTCTTCCATCACTTCCATCAATGTATTTTTCCATCACTTTATTTTTGAGGGGAAGATTCTCAGTGATGCTGGAACTCACCCATCAGCTAGTCTGTCTAGACACCTTGTTCAAGTAAAGACCTTCCCTGGTTTCCTGAGTGCTGGAATTACATGAGGTCTCTACACCTGCCCTGTTTTTGTATGGGTTTTGAGGATCTCAACTCTTATCCTCATTTTTATGTGGCAGACATTTTATCCACTGAGCTTTCTTCTCAGCCCAAGAATCAGATTTTTAATTAGGATACTGGAAGGGAGGAAAGAAACATCATGGTAATTTTGTGTTGCTCTAAGTACAAAATTTCAGTGGCCTTCTCTATTGCCATATCTTTCTGACCATATGCCTTTCCTGAAATCTGAGAACAGAAATTCTGCTGTTTGTCACTTTTAGCTACCACCAAGTCAAAGCTGAAGGACGATTTCTATTAGAACGATGGCCATCATGGTCAAAATGGTAACGCCTTTAGAGGGGAACATTCTTGCCTTAGGAAAGTTTACAGCTTGGCTTTCTAACAGAATATTAAAATAACCGATCTTCCCTTTTTTCCTTTTTTTGTCATTTTTTTTTCCAGAAAAGTTTCCCTTTTCCAGAGCCTTATCTTTGTATTCAATTCAGGAGCTGCTAAACTTGGCTATTTTCCAGAACAAGAAATTGATTAGAAGGTAGAAAGAATAATGGAGACGACTAGGTGATTCAAGGGAAATTCTGTGTATAAAGGCATCAAATACAATGGTTAGTGGAGTGTTCTGCACTTTGCAATTACTCATTTAAACACAGTGCCTGGAGGACGCTGTGTAAACAGAGCAGGCTGGCCAGATGCAGGTCTTTTTCTTTCTTCTTGTATTTGAGGTTTTCCTAAAGATGATAACTGTCTTAGAGTCTTTGCATCTGTCTCTTTTGCCTAGCCAGAGGCTTGATAGTCAAAGGCTTAATGAATATCTAGATGAGACTGGAACAGTTTGAAATATTTATGTATTCTGAATTTAACCCTTTCCAGGTCATAGTGGTACACATGTATCTGCTCTGTGATTTTCTCGGGGTGATAAGTGTTGACTGGTTTGGCTCTAGGCCCTCATAACTGCTATTACTATAATTAATGAATCTTTAAATTTCATGGCTCTCTTGTTGCAAATAGAAAAATGGGACTAGAGTGTAAGAAAAATAAAATTAAAAGTTAGCCAAAATAATATCCTTCAGGTGATCATTTTCTCAACTTGATGGGGTTAATCTGCCTCTTTGAATGCCTCATGCTTGTCTCTGCCTGTTGCTGGATTTTAGAGACAGTGACACATCACAACAAACAAACAAACAAACAGACAAACACTTATGAGAAATTCACATGTAAAGAGAAGACATTTGAAGTTTGACTTTCTGCCTTTTTGACTCCCGTGTGTCAGTTAATTGCCCTGTGTCCCTGTGCTGTATGTTGATGGCTTTCCTCTGGAGTTCCCTAGATCCCTGGGGAGCTCCTGGGGTGACAGCGCCTGTGATGGAGCCAGAAGCACCAACTGGGAACCTGACATGGTGATAATGAGTTCTGGCATCTTGGAGACAACCAGATTCAGACAATGGCACCTGAAACGGAAGAGCTTGAGGCTCACCGATTGACATGGCCGGTTTTTCCATACCAGCCCAGAGGAGCCTTCATGAATGGCTGTTGGCACATGGGAGCCAGTAGCATTGTCATTCAGCTTGATCCAAAGCGAAACCTAGAGATGAGGGTAGAGAAGAGAGATGCTCAGAGAGAGGTCAAAAAGGCAGAAACTTCTTATGGAGAAAATATATGAGTCTCTTTTGTATCGCCATTGCTTTCTCCACAAATAAATTCATTATTTTATAGCTGATATGTTGAGCATTTTAAGTTCTTACATACTTTCCTCAAAGATTTATTTCATTGTGAAAATGCTTTAGGAATTGGCGCAGCATTTCCCATTGCTGTGGACTGGGCTGTGTCCTTCCCAAACATGTGCGGAAACCTTGAAACCCAGTGATACGATACTTGGAAGCAAAATGCTTGGAGGAATAATCGGATTTGGAGGAGACAATGGGGAGCATCCCTTGCAAGAGGTAGAAGATGAAGACACACTGGATCTCTTGCTGCTGGATTATGCAGCAGCTGCCTTCAGGGTGGGAGAGAGCCGTCATCTCAAACAACCATGCTGGCAGCCACTTCCGCTTTTCAGAAGGAAGGGGAAAATCTCCTTGTTTAAAGCTACCAAGGGCCTGGTGTTTTACTATGGCAGTGTGTACTAGTCAGCCATCCTTCACTGTAATGAAGCACCATAGGCACTTAATCTATTTTGGTTCATGGTCCTACATATTCCACTACACATTCAGGTGCCTCCATTATTGTGGGCCTTTGATGAGGACCATACACAATGGCAGGAGTGCCTAAGAGAGCACACCATTCATATCCATAACTAGGAAACAGAGAAAGACAAAGGGATTATGGTCATACCATCCCTGTTGAGGGCATTCCCATGGGGTTTTCCCAGTAGGCCCATTCTCTTGAAGGTTCCATCACCTCCTAATAGTAGCCACCTAGGCACTTAGCTACTTTTGGGGGACATCTATTCACACCTTAGCACAGTCCAAACAGACCTTCATACTTCCACAATAATAAAAATATGGTATAGTAAATGAGGATGGAATGAATAAATGTGATATTCCCTTTGATCATGACTGAACAAAAAGTATAAAGAAATATCAGGGTTTTTTGCATATGGAAATTTGCTGCTATGTTCATAATTGATAATTATAGCTAAAGGTTCTTTTAATGCATTTTTTTGAACATGGCAAACACTCCCCAGTTTGGTGTGCGGCATAGTGAGCAGCTAAATACCGGTGGTTTTAGGGAACACCTGAGTCTCTCACACTAGATATGACATATCCAGGATTTTATATTCCTTCTAGCAAATCCAAATCCTTTGCGTTTCTGTGAAGCGGTTGTGCAAATGTAAGGACCCCTAAGAGAGTAATACACTGAAACATTACTGCTGTTTTCCCCAGCAAATACTGATTTTTAAATTGGTAAATTAGAAATTTAGGAAAGCGTTAACTCCTGAGGATCAAGCGCTTCAATATGGCAGTTTATGGTGAAGCGTGGGCACCTTGGCATGCACCTGAGCTCCAGGATGCCTCAGGAGCTGGGGGATGCCACTTGGTTCTGGGTACCCTGCCTAGGCCAACAGAAGATTCGCTTTCCTTCCTTCATCTCTACATCCTGAAGTCTCCATTCTCCTGCCCTATTCTCCCTTCTGAATGCTCTCAAATCACTGCCTTCCTGCTCTTTTAAAACTTGCTCCGTCAGTGTAATGAGCTAGTTGCCAGGTACTTACAGTACATTTTGCCTTGTTCCTTTCCCAGTTCTTATCTGCCCTTGCCACACCTAAATGATTCTTTCAAATTAATTCTGCTTTATATCACTTTCTTGCCAATTCTCAAGTACACCAAAGTTCATGATCTCCTTGAAAATAAAAATAGTTTGGAGAATAAATGCAGGGTTCTCACGTGATTCCCCTCAGTAAAATGGAGCTACAATCACGTAAATTACTATAAATGGAAAATTGCTTTGATCCTGGTTATTTAATGACTAAAAAGAAAATTAATCCCAAGTCTAAGATGACTCTTTTCTTTTAAAGAGGGTGTTCTTTGTGTTGAAGTCTCTTGTCAGATCTGCATTGATATGCAGAGAGGCCCCACCATCTGTTGTTCACATCTTCCAGTAGGGAGTTCAGGAGAATAGCATTTGTATGGGAAAAATACATCAGCTTAGACAGAGCTTCAGACAACTGCTCATCATTAAGGATCAGGGCTGAGGGTGATGGCTGACTGCATGTAGCTGGTAAGAATGCCACAGAGAATAACCTGGAAGGTACAGGCAAGATGAGAAAAGATGAAGGACTGAGAGACTATTGCTATCACCTCAGGAACATATTAATTTTAAGAGTAGGGTTAAGTCTGACCTGGTGGTAAAGACTTGCAATCCCAAGTACTCAGAGACAAGAGGATTGCTAACAGGAGAAAATCCTACTCAGTAAGAATGCTACTTATGAGTTCAAGGCCAACCGTGGCAACACAGGGAGACCCATTTTCACAATAATAGTGAAAACTGCCTGGGATATAGAGGATTGGTGGAGTGCACACCTGATGCTTGTCTAGCCTGTGCAACATCCTGCACTCACTGTCCCTACTGAAAAAGTAAAAAGAGCATGATTCAAATTTAGTGGTTTCTGAGCTGACTTTTTCATCTGCTCATACTTAGAAACTCAAAATGAATGAATACGAGTAACGTGTGTATGCAAATGTATGCACCGCTTCTCCCTTCTAACCTTATAACACAAAGAATGTTTGCAATTTATTATTTTGAAATAATGCAAATTCAAACAATAAATGAAAAGAATTTATATTAAAAATAGATAAGAATAAATATTGTAATGTCCTAAATATTGTTTGGTACATATCCTAACAATAGAGGAGTCCTTAGATAAACTCTGTGAAACAGCCAATTACAAAGAATGAGTGAGCCTGGCAAGAAACAGATCAGAGCATGGGGGAATTATTAAAATGAAGAGAAAAGGGAATCATAGACTTTTTGGAATGAAGTTGATTGCCATAATCCCTATCATCTAAAAATTGCGGTTTCTGATTTGAAATTAGATTTTAAGAGTAAGTAGCGTTTTAGCTGTCTCGTTGGTTTCCAAGTAAAGCATGCTTTTTTCACACTGTGCCAAAGACTGGATGTGTCATGCCCAGCCAATAGTTCAAAGAGATTCCCGTTGAAAAGACTGCTTGGAGGATAATTATATCTGCAACAATGCGGAGGCAAAGTCATGAAAAACCCTGCATGCACCCATGTTTCTCATGATTTGGAAAAATGCAACACAAAAGTTCAAGGATCAAAGAAATATTAGATAATGTTGTTTGTTAAAGGCTTCTAAGAACCTGAGTTGTGATTATAAAATGAAGGTTTTTTTTCACAACTTTGCATTAATTGTATTTTAATTACTATTAAGCAGCAATGTCATTTCTCTCTATCCATCTTTAAAGACATTCGTTTCATGTTTGTGACTCTTTATGTGGTGGTTTGAATGAAAATGGCCACTGTAGGCTTATATATTTGAGTGATTGGTCCCCACCTATTGGAATTGCTTGGGAAGAGATATGGCTTTGTTGGAGGAAGTGTGTCCCTGGGCTGGACTTTGAGGTTTTAGAAGCTCTAGCCAGGTCCAGTCCCACTCTCTGCCTTCTGCTTGTGGTTCAAATGCATGCTTTCAGCTAATGATCCAGCACCATGCCTACCTGTTGGTATGCTCCTCACCCAGATGGTCACAGACTCAGCCTCTGAAACTATAAGCAAGCCCCCAGTTCAATTCTTTAGCTAATGAGTTGCCTTGGTCATGATGCCTCTTCACAGCAACATAAAAGTAAGTAAGACACTTTGTATACTTACATGTATCCATACATACCAGCAGTACTTTACACAATTTATGTGATCTTTCTAAGCTTAATGAACCCACTTCTGTCCAAGTTTTGAATGAAAACTATTGAGGTAAGTATATCTGCATCACAACCAGAACAGGAAAAAAATATAGAAAGCATTATGTAACATGGTGAAGATATTTTATTATTTTTTAAATATGTTTTAAATTGTAATAGGCTTACATCATGTTCCCCTCTCCCTTTTCTCTCTTTAGGCTCTTGTAGCTACCCTCCACCAACCATCTCCTACATCCCCACTCTCAAGTTGATAGCAGCCTCTTTTTCTTTGATTATTGTTACTACATATATGTCTTTATATGTATATTTCTCTCTCTCTCTCTCTCTCTCTCTCTCTTTCCCTCTCTCTGTGTGTGTCTCACACACACTTACACACACACACACACCATATACTTGCTGTGTCTGTGTGTGTGTATGCCTTCAAGAATGACTGCTCTGCATTGGACAACCTAGATGGACTCATCCATGGTAGAGATTAAGTCTCCTCCTCCCACAGTCATTAGTGACCTGTAGTTCTTCGTCTATGGGTGAGACCCTATAAAATTTCCCTCCTTCCATGTTAACAAGTCCATTGATATTGTCATTTTCTGGCCTTGTTTATGCAGCGATTTCTACGAGAGACTGACTCACACCAAACTTGCTGATATTTTAGCTCTTACTCTGCCTCCTCTTCCAAGATATTCCCCTTGCCATAGTTGCAGGAGCTGTGATACAGACATATCCTTTGGGACTGGTTCCCTTATGGTCAGTTGATCTCTGCATTGCTGTTTAGTTGTGGCTTTCTGTGATGATCTCCATTTGCTATAGTGAGAGCCTTCTTTGATGAGGGGTGTTAGCTACACTTGTCTGCACATGTAAGATTCAGAATGTAGTAAGCAATTACTTTGGTCTAGCAAAGTTGTGGCAGTAGAGTATTTTATAAGGTCCATGACCTCACTAGCCCCCAGAAAACTGGCTAGGTTTCTAGTACCAGGCATGATTTCCTTTCTGTTGAGTGGGCCTTGAGTCCAATTAGACAGCTGTTGATTGGTGTGACAAGAGAGTGCCGCTGATTGCACCTTTGTGGATATTCTTGCCATGCTGGTGATTGGTGCTTCATAGGTTTTGCAGCTGGATAGGATTATTTAATTGCTTCCTTTTTTCAGTCTTTCATATTTTTCTCCATTTTATCCTAATATAACTAGTTATATTATGTCATACCTTATGTAGCTAGTCTTAACAAATATTTATTTCCTAAATATGTGCAATATATTGGTGTGTGTGTGTGTTGTGTCTATTCATTTTACTTCTACATAAGTTATACTTTTCTATACCTGATTTGATGTAATCGCCTTCTATTCCTTTAGGAAGAACATTATTCCCATCCACTGATACCTTGTAAAGGCAAGCGCTGCAGCCCAGTGGCTTTTTCAATCTTCCATTCCCCGCACTGTGACAACATCCATCCGCTTTTTAAACCTGGATCCCAGAAAGGAGAAAATTTGTGGAGCCAAGCTAAATTCACCCCTAAAAGCCACGGCCAGTGTGGACGAAATGGAGGGTGAACGGAAACATACCAGGAACATAGAGAAGTGGTCATGGTGTTATATAAACCACTGAGGTCCGTAGATTGTTCAGCTCCAGGGAGAATCTGAAATGTTACCATATCTACTGGCTGATTAGTAAAGTCTACCCTAAGATCACAGATATCATAGGGCTTATGATTATAAAAATTGGAAGAGACCACATTATTGTTTACACCAATATGAATAACAAGAATATGAAAATTTGTGCTGCTTCCCTGGTAATATGGATGACCAGGTGAAATCCTGACACAGCGCAGATACCCCAAGCTGTCAGGAATCTGAGCCCTCTGTAAGGCCATAAGAGTGGCAGCCTTGCATTCTTAGAGGCACTTCTGTCTCCTAAGGCTGAGAGAGCCTCGCTTTCAGTCTAGAGAGAGATACATCTTTATTGTCCCAGAGTACTTGCTGTATACATGGCTTTGAAAGAGACCCCAGCGGAAGATGGTGTGTCTGGGGCTTGAGGAGTTGATTGACAGTTGATGGCTGCTAGGGGAGGAGAGTTGTTCTGGGATGCTGCTGCTGGTAGGTTGCTCAAAGCCAGTCAATGCTCACACACTTCTGTGCATCATATGAGCAACACCAATGGAATTCAGGGTTATTAATAACAAAAAAAAACAGTAAAAGGAAGGTGTGAAGCTGGGGGATAAGGGGCACTAAAATGAGTTGGAGGGACATAGCAAAGGACGGATAAGGTCAATATACATAATTTAGATGTATAGCACTTTAAAAATTGTTTCAAATGCATAAACTAAAACTATATGAAAAAATCAGCAACAGTATGAGGAAACCTGTGGAGAAGCATCTTTGATGTTTTTCTCAGTATATCCCATCAGGAGCTTAGGAAAGCACCACGGATCATGCACCCCACTGGAAACTTACCTTTTACTAGTCCTCATCTGTCAAGATTTATTGTTATTCAAAGAGTAAGAGTAATTACTGTAGAAGTAACGGTGATCTATTAAGCCATTATATGAATGCACTAAACAGCACTAGAAATTTATTCCTTCTCAAGCGTATGCAACTTTGGCATTCCAAGTCAGTCCTAATTATATTTGTATGTTATATAAAGTAAGACTACATTCCAAAGTTTGTAGAGGGCCATGGTAGTATTAGTCTTAAGAGTAATGGTTTAATTTCAGGTAATTAGGACTTCAAAGAATGGGTCTCTTAAGCATGAATATTGTCACAGCTGACAACTTATTCATCAACAAATACTCTAGGTGCTGAAGCTGAAGAGGAATCAGATCTACTGGATTTTTCCCGCCATCACATTTACATTTTCTCTGTAGGATTTTACTGTGAGCTATTTTGACCATCGTACCCAACCTTGCCACGGAGAGTCACTTCCATAAAGGAGGGTGTCTGCTCAATGGCAGGCCTTTTGTACTTGAGCATAAACTTCTGAATGGCTGCCGTTGCTCTCATAGTTTCTGGGGTCTACTGTTTCACACCTGTTACATGCTTTGTTGAGTTAAACGTGGAACTTGAAGACTGCTTATGGTTTACCATATCTCTGAGTGTATAAAAGACAGCAGTAATAGATGGCCAAAATAAGTGGACAAGCAGTAGTCTCTCTTGATCTTCCTAAGGGGACTATCACGGCTGTTTCTTTGCTCTCCGGGGGTCTTTCTAGCCTTCACATTTTTCTTTTATGACCTGAAATTTGTTTTGCTTTCCTTCTGGCTTCTTCCTCAATTCAAATGAACACTGATGCAGAGCAAACTTTGCTTAGACGCTTTAGAAAGAACATGTTTCAGATTCCCACACTCTCGAGGAAACAGTGGGTGTATGTCATTACTTACTCTTGTTTTCACCGTGTCTGTAAAACTGAATCTCTGCCCTTTCCTGAAAGCCAGACTATTTATCTAAACTAAAGTAATGTGTTCAGAAAACAGCTTTTTTAAAAATAGGCTTTTGAATAATGGGGAAGGTTTTATTATTTTGAGAATCTGAAAGTCAAGTGTTTTGTTTTCTATTGAATCTCACCTCAAGCAGTGAACCTCCTTAAAGAAATTTCTAATCCCCAAGAGGAAGTACAGAGGTGCAGTGTGCACATGAAGGCACAGCAGTGTGAACAATGCATATTCTTTATATACATATATAATATATACATATATGTGCGTGAAGTTGCAGTTTGTTTTAAGAAGACACATATCACTCTAGATATGCCAAAATTTTGTTTCAAAAATTAATGTACATTCATAAATTAAATATATACTTTAGATGTAGGTCCTGCTGGTCATGTGAACTTAGTTTATATTTAATGTAGGATAAACAGAAGGTACTGAAATCTGTGCCTTCTGAATTAAGATGCTATAAATACATTTATTCAACCTTGTATTAATCATTATGTTTGCTAAACATATCAGATTAATTATATACTTTCTGATTTATCATTAAAACATGTTAAAACTAGAAATGTATAAGTGAATGTATTTCTACATTCATAGTTACGAGTTTTTGGTAGTTTAGGGATTGAGAGTCCATTCGCATGGTGTTGGCATGTGGTGAGGGCTTCCTTGCCTTGTCTCACCATGGTGTGGATAGGCATCTCTTGACAGCACACAGCGATCATATTAACGTGATCTTTTTCTTCTTAAAAAAGCTACTACTACCACCATGGGGTCTTGTCTTCCTGAGCTCATTTATCCTCATCACCTCCCAAAGCCCCTTTCCAAACACTGTTAACATACGTAGGGATCGAGTTTCTAGGACATGACTTGGAGGGTGTTTTCAAACCACAACAGTTTTTTTCTGTGTTTGG
>JAQHUG010000014.1:14092045-14167070 GCA_028555095.1 Dicrostonyx torquatus
CAAAAAACCTAAAATTATTTTACTAATGAAAATATGTGCTGAAAATATATTCTTATGCTGAGAAGAATTAAATTAGCGAATTAGCCATAGTGTTTTTAGCTCATTTTTCTCCTGTATCTCAGCTCCGACAATGCCATACATGGAATCAGGGTTTGATGGCAATGCCTTTGTACCTAGGCTGTGAACTAAAGAAGTCCCTGCAAATAACTGTAACCTTTTTGTTACCAGAAACTATTGACATTTGTAGTTTTGCATAATTGGGTTCACTAGACTCTCATCTATTGATATCAGATGACCAACTCTTTTTGTGATGATTCACACATTTAAAATTTAAAACTTTTCTCTGATTTTAGTTCACTGAACAAAATATTGGCCAAATTTCTGTTTTCTTGTTTTGTTTTGTTTTTAAAATGGCTTGGAGAAGTACAGAGAGAGGAGGTGAGTTCACCTACAAGCCATGGTTGGAAGGGTTCTGTCATGACAGATGTGGAGTTACTGTAAATTTAATCTCCTTGTTGGAGCAGTGTCTGCACAGTTGTAACGTCCATGGAGGATACATTATTATGCTTCAGCTGTATATAAAATGACACCAATACCTATCCAGCTCAGGAAATTTCAAAGGCAAGCTTTTGGTAACACCTTAATTTTACTAACTCAGTAGTGACAGATATGCTTTCAGGGAATAAGAAAAATTTCCCTTCAGCTTCCAGAAAGTACATATTTAAAATTCTATAAGTGTATCTGTCATTGTTCAATTTGCCAATAAAAGGTATTATCTTCAAGTTGGCATTGCTTTTTAACCTCATCTCAGGGACTTGAAAAGCATAGTATGAGCACACATACCTCCTTGTGAGCGGTAATGTTTTCTATGAAATTTCTAGCTCTAGTCTTACTGTTTTTAAATGACTTGAATATTTTTAAAAGTGAGGATAAATGTAAAGAATTCTGTCTGCAGGTGAGATGATTGAGCTCTACTGCCTTGCCCCTTTTCCCCCAAGTCCAAATTAATGATCTGCACACTCATTAAAAAAGAGTACAGTTCTTTATTTACTCTGACCATCCAAACTCCTGATGTCCCTCTGTACTTAGTCAGCTTAGAATGAACCTGTTGGTTTTAACAATAGCAAAACTGAATAGTAATGCACTGTGCAGACTGATTCTTGAATTCCTGCTATTGATGTTTCTAGGCTAAACATAGAACATGATTTCAGTTCCTAGCAAAGAACCTCAAGTTCTAAATATATAACTCATAATTTTGATTAGTTTCATTACAAATTAATAACTTTACTTGGTTAGATACTTTCCCTATTCTAAATTTGAGTTAAAGATCTGCACGTTGGGACTGGAGATGGCTCAGCAATGAACAGCTCATGTTGTTCTTTAAAAGGACCCAAGTTTGGTTTTCAACACCCAAGTTGAGTGACTCAGAACCACCTGTAACTCTAGCTCTAGAGATCTGATTTCCTCACACAGTCTCTACAGGCCCTAGCACACATGTGGCATAAACAAAAATAATTAAGACAAGTATTTTTTAAAACCTTCTATTCTATCTCTAGCAAAATAAACAGATTTAAAAATTAAATTTGCATGACATTACTCCTAAAAGGCCTAATGGGTTTTATTTGATAAAAGTTAGTATTTGAAGCAAACTTTTAATACCCAATTTTTCTCTGAGTTATTACCTAAGAAGTGTCTTTTTCTAAGTTTCGAATGCTTTTTGCCTTTAGGTTTTCCTACATGACCAAAGATACTAGTTTGCCACAGAGTCAAGTCACTGTTCTAAGTGATAGTTTATTAGATCTCTAGTAATACCATTTCTGAGTATTACACATTCAGAAAATGAAGAAATCCTGATCTTTAGACATATACTCTGTTTTACTCTGTAATCCATTGTCTCTTGAGCCTATATGTTTCATACATTTGATCTTAGCAACTACAGGATTCTGTGTCTCCCTTATTATACATGAATCAAAACAGGTAGCTGTCCTACTTTGCCTTGTGTGCTGTGATAAACTCCAAACCAAAAGCATCCGTGGAGAAAAGGGTTTGTTTCGTCTTACATCTTACAGCCAATAGTGAAGGGAAACCAGGGCAGGAACTCAAGGACAGGAGCTGAAGCAGAGACAGTAGAGGAACAAAGCTTACTGACTGACTTGCTCAGCTCACTTTCTTAAGGCACTCAGGATCACAGGCTCCAGGTGTGGTACATCCCATAGTGGGCTGGGCCCTTCTGCATCAATCATTAATCAAGAAAATGCCCCTACCAACTTGCCTACACACTGTCTAATGGGAAAAATCCCTTAATTAATGTCCCCTCTTCCCAGATGATTGGAGCCTTTGTGAGGCTAACAAAAAACTAAACGACACACTAATCAATCAGTTGTTTACACTCAGAAGAAGTTTAGCTCCATGCAGACTAGATGGCTGAATTTAGGAAGATGTGATCAGTTAACAGAAGGTGTGTGCGTCGCTGCTCGAGTCGGAGCTGTCGCTTCCAGATACAGAAGTACCTGTAGATGTCTGTGTCATTACTCAGAGCAGCTGGGTACTTAGGTATCTTACTGGTCCAAGTTGGTTTTAATCTTCGTCATCTCTGCTATATGAGGAATTTAATCCGTGTTCTAAAAATTTTAGTCTTGCGTTCAAGTCTCTGATGTTCTTAGGGCCTTACCATGGCTCATAAAAGCCTTAAGACACTTCTGTTTGGAAAAGTTTTTGTAGGAACAGTACCTCATCACCAGAGAAATACGGATTACCATCTAAATAAAGGCACATGGATATTACAAAATGATTATGATTTTTAGAGATGTTTTCATATCTTACTGTTTCCTGCGAGAACCCTGATGGTTCGTTTTCTCTTTTGATTTACAAAAAGTAAAAAGAAGGGTAGGAAGAAGTATGCTTACTGTGAGGATTAAGGTAATTACTGCATTTAGGTATCAGTTTGGATTTTAAGTTTCCTGGCAGCTTACAGGAAGTGAAGAAATGGTGAACACCAAGCTTCACAATATGGTAAGAAACTTTGTGCTGTCTCTTGAAAGGAGATAAAGCTAATGTGAAGAGTCTCCTAGCCGTGTCCTTTCCAATAACTGCAGGCAAAGACCGGCACAGTCATCGAAATAAAAGCTGAGGTTTGAACATTGGAGCACACGTGCTAATGAAGTTGATCCTTCAAGTGGTGACCTTGGACTGAGTGTCTACCAGGCTACACGTGTCACAAAGTGAGAAGGGCCCCCGGCACCACAGGACCACGTGGGCTCCTTCTTAGTCCCTTAGTCTGGGGCTTCCAATTTGAGTACTCAGAAAAACTAGATGGAGCCGTCATTAAAAATACCAACTGTCGGGCTCTATTCTTGGAACTTCAATGCAGGTGGTTTGAGATGAGAGCTTGGAGTCTCTGTTTTAACCAACACTGATACGATGCTAATGCAACTAATCTCAGCAGCGTTTTGACCACTCTCGAGTTCTATTTATCAATTTCTTTTATGTTAGTCATATATGTGATTGGAATCAGTCAAGTTCAATTCTGAAAACATTCTGGAAAGCAGACATTCAACAGCGCTAATTAGGTCTCCGTACATACAGGCCCACAACTGGTAAGCTTTTTTTCTTTTTAAGTCCTGATATGAAAATTTTAAAGCCCAGACCCCAGTATTCTAGGCTGGATGAAAAGCTCCCATGGATATCCTCTCATCAAGTCAGATATTCTTCAAAATGGAGTTTTGAGCTTGCCTCAGTATTTAGGTCACTGATGAATTCAAACATCAAGTTAGAGCAAGTCAGAGGTAGTTTTGAGTTTGAAATCTTTAGAGAAATGTTCTTTATGACACAAAAATGCTCTCCGGAAAGCCTTAATGGTGAGCTTGTGCAGGTCTCCAGATGACTGCTGGGTAAGTGAATGGCTAGATGTCACCCCAGACAATTGAACATGATGACCTGTTCCATGGTGCTATTTAATATCAGTCAGAGGAATGCCAGGGATTTTCTGCCAAAGGCGGCTTTTTTGTTTGTTTGTTTTTTGTTTTTTTTTCATCCATGTTAATGATGACTCATTCTTCCTGGCAGCTGAAGGGTCCCAGGACTCCCAGTCCCTTTAGACCGCTCCTGAGTAATGAGCATCAAGCCGTTTCATCCACATTTAAGAGTCCTGAAGTACTGAGTTCGTATTTCTTATTAAAGTAGGTCACTGATCCCAGCCTTGGCTGCTTAATTGGCAGCATCCTGAAGCCAATCTTGATGTTCATTCACCATAACTACAGGTATTTCTGTAACAGGAAGGAAGACAAAGTGGACATCGTTCCTTTTCCAAGTCAATTTCTCTAACAATTGATTTGACATGTCAGATCTTCCCAGCTTCTCAAGACACTTGTGTAACTTTTGAGCTTTTGTAAGATGAGAGCTTGGTTTTTCTCTTTCATGAATTTGTATCAAATAAAGTAATGCCAACTCTTTTCTCCATCACCACAGCGAAGGCCACTTTTGTCTTGCTTCAATTTCTAGGTGGCATGGCTGACTTACCTGCAAGATCATTTCTTACAACTGATCTCGGCAATTCTATCATTCTCCCTTTAACTAAGTATGCTTGTAACAATTCAAAATCCGCACATGCTTTATAAATGGATATTTTAACTCCGACACTAAAATGGATCCTTGTCTCAGCAGAAATAAGACTTTGGAGCTGCCTTTCCTCACAATCTCATTCTAAGAGATTGAGGATGAGTCTACTGAACTTTTAGCTTTGATATAGCTTTTGCTTGTTTTATTTTACTTTCTTTTTCTGAAAGATCTACAAATTTGGTTGT
This sequence comes from Dicrostonyx torquatus, assembly GCA_028555095.1. NCBI lineage: Eukaryota > Metazoa > Chordata > Mammalia > Rodentia > Cricetidae > Dicrostonyx > Dicrostonyx torquatus. The sequence continues at coordinate 14,096,848 of JAQHUG010000014.1, forward strand.
TTTGGAAGACTCAGAGGAGGTTGCTTCTGTGAGTGAACAGTTCAAATCTTATAGTAGATACTACCAAATCGAGACTGGGTATATTTTCAAAAGTTACCATTCAATGTTTTTATATAAGTATACAGTTTTTAATTATTGATCTGTCACATTATTTTATGAGGTGTAGATTGATTAATCTTAATGTTCCTATATTAAGTATATTTTATATAGAGGTTGCCAGATAGATACACAAATATAAATGAAGTTGTAGGCTGAAAAGTACATATCTAATTTTTATTTTAAGGAGTGGCATAACTAAATGAAGTATTGTGGGACTGATTATGATTATCAAAATAGGTGAGATATGTTTAGCAAGGACTCTTGGTGAAGGTAAATCTTGGCAGAGTTTGGAAGGAAAGAGGAGTGGTGTGTCTGTATTGGAGAACAGATGTGTCATTCGTGTGGAACAGACAGGTGAGGAAGGGTATTAAATACCCCTTGTAGCATTGTCTTCATTCTTATGTTGTGCAGTTGGGTATGCTTCTGCCTAATGGTTCTGTCTTTTTTTTTTAATGGTTTCTATTGCTGTGATGAAACACCATGACCAAAAGCAATTTGGGGAATAAAGTGTTCATTTCATCCTACAGTTCCTAGCCCATCACCCAAGAAAGTAAGCCAGGAACCTGGAGGCAGGTACTGCTTACTGTTGGCTCCCGGTGTTGCTTGCTCAACAATTATACAATTTAGGACTACCTGCCCAAGGGTGGCACCATCCACAGTGAGCAGGACCATCCCACATGAATCATCAATCAAGAAAGTGACCCCATACGCTTTCTCCCACAGGCTAACCTGGTGGGGACACATCCCAATTACGATTTCATTTTCCCCAATGATTCTTAGCTAGTGTCAAATTGCCCAAACACTAGCCAGCAATACTTCCTAAGTCTGAAACAGGATAAAGAAATTTGAGACATGGTTCCATTCATCCTGGCTATTTCACCACATGAGAAGTAAGCTGACTTTTGTTGGGTCAAGCAATTGCCATGGGAGAGGAGGCAAAAATGCCCAGATTCCAATATAGAGTTCATGCCGTAACACAGCACCATACACTGCTGTCTATGTTAGGTTTCTGTTGCTGTGTTATATGTTGTGACCAGAAGCAACTTGGAGACAAAAGGTGTATTTTAGCTCACAGTCCTTCATCAAAGGAAGTCAGGGCTAGAACTCAACACAGGAGCAGAGGCCATTGAGGGATACTACTTATTGGCAGGCTTGCTTAGAGCTTCATTATTCAACCCAGGAACCTTCTGCACAGGGGTGGCACTGTCCTCAGTGAACTGGCCCCTCCACATCAGTTGCTAATCAAGAAAACGCCCTATAGACTTGCCTGCAAGCAACCTGATGGGGCATTTTTTCAAACGAGACTCCTTCTTCCTAGGCCTGGGCAAGCTGAAGAAAGAACAACCAGCTCAAATACTCTATCACTCATAGGCACATGATCTCTAGTATCCTAAACACTTCAGTCCTTCAGAGCACCAGGATTGTTCTATAACTTGATTTAGCTGTTACTTTTTTTATTTTCTAGTGGAAGCTACTTTGCCCCCTTGGGTTGAAACTTTAGTCATCATTTAAGGTCAGATTTCTTTTTACATTTTGTTTACTCTTGATTCTCTGCTCCATCCTGGGTCTGCTATCACTTTAGTACATAGTTTCTCAGTTGACTTAATATGTTTGTGTAGTGTTACTTTAGCTTCTTTTCTCAAGTTGTGCTGATGGAACTGGCCATTAATCATGTATGTTATAACTGTAGCTTCACGGTCTTCACTGCTGACACAAGTCCAGGAAAACACCCTGTGTGTTTCTTAGCAGCAAAAAGCTCTAGAAACCTTGTTTCTCTTTGACAAGGGGAAGTACTTATTCGATGCTGGCGCATGTCTAGGTGTATTCTGGTAGGCAGTAGAGCTTCTGAGCAGCCTTTGGTTAGTCACTGATGTCCAGCCTGTGGTTAGTCGCTGACTTCCAGTCCTTTGCCGGCTGTTCTGAGCCAGAGGTGAGCAATTACACAAGACACTAGACAAACCATCCAATTTCAAGGTGTTGAATGTCATGTAATCTCATTATATGATGAGCACATTTTGCTGACTTCTATATTTTTATTTTCTGATTTGTGGATATGTCTTTAAGTGCTTATTCATTTGCAAATCTTAGCATACTTACTTATCAATTATCACTTATAAAATTATTTTAATTGGATAGAATATTTGATTTTTTTAACCATCAACTCTCAGTATTGATTATTGATATTAATAAACTATTATTGACAGTTTAGATATCTTCTAGAGTTTTTCAGTTCAAACTCTATGCACAACAGAAAGTTATATTTATGGTGGAACCACACATCTTATTTATTATTTAACCTTTCCCTTTTCTAAGCATATACATTCATTGTGTAATTATGTGGTTCATAAAGCCATTTTTATTTGAGGACATCATGTTCACCTCCCAGATATCCTTTTCTTGACCTTCCTACTCCATGGCCCCCAGATTCAATTTTTGTTTTTTCATTTAGTTTTTGAGATTTTAATTTAATTCCAAACCCTCTCCCTCCCTTCTCTTCTCTCCCTCCAAACCCTTCCATATGTGCCTCCCCGACTCACCTTAAAATTAATGTCATCTGTTCTCATGACTTGCTATTAAATACATGTATTCCTATATGCATGTATATTCCTAACCATAACTTGTTGACTCCATGTAGTGTTCCTTGTATGTGCATTTTCAGTTCTTACATTTGGCAGCTGACAGCCAACTGGTCCACTCTCTCTGGAGAGGACACTCTCCCACTCACTCCCCACTGCTTGTAATTCTTTGGAGAGGGTTTTTTTTTGAGATATGAGGTTCAGTAATCCAAAATTTTTCAGTGAAGCCCTAAGTATATGTTTAAAGTTACAACATCATGAAGATACAGAGGCAAAACTACATTTATGTCCACATTTTTTCACAGATGATTCTTAGTGAAGAAAACTTTAACAGATAAATATTTAAATAAAGAAAACATAACTACATAACTTTCTCCTGTGGATTTTCCAGTATTATTCACATATATTCACAGGCTTCTTTAAAGAGGGATTGGTAAAAGCTAGCATAGGTAATATTTAGATTTATTCCTTGTGTTAGTCTCTAACTGATACGTAACAGTTGTCAGTATTTTTTAGATTTATTATTACTTTTTATTTTCTTTGTATGCTTGTTGAGGTGTGCATGAAAAGGTCAGAGGACGATTTGAAGGTGTACATTTTCTCCTTCTTCGATTGTGGGTCCTAGAAATGCCATTCACTTAACCTGGCCTGGAAGGAGGTGCCTCTACCCATCTTTCTGGCCCTAGTCAAAAAAATTTAAAGGAAAATATAAGCAAGTCAAGTGCACAAGTAGGCAGTATTTTTTCTTAAATGCCTATGTATAAAGTATTTTGGGAGCTGTCAAATCTAATTCAGTGCTAGGTCATGTGCCAATCATGCATCCTGAACTCAATGCCCAATATCAAGAAGCAACCTAAAGTGCATATGCATCCAGATGAGTCTCACTGGTTAGTTTTGATAATTTGGGATTGTTCATTTGTGAGTATAAAAATTATTTCTCTGCCTGGCAGTGGTGGTGCACATCCTTAATCCTGGCACTTGAGAAGCAGAGGCAGGTGGATCTCTGTGAGTTTGAAGCCAGCCTTGTCTACAAGAGCTACTTCCAGGACAGGCTCCAAAACTACAGAGAAACCCTGTCTTGAAAAAAAACGGAAAGAATTATTTCTCCCATGTGGTGCATAATAGACAATATTTTAAAGGAGAAAAACTATTCTACTAATTGTAGCATGTATAATATGTTACATTCCCTAGTTTATGGTTGTTTAATATAGAAACTATAATTTCTTTGGGTATTAAACATTAAAATATATAGTCCAGTGAGCCACAAATTTACCAGATGCTCTATATAAGTAGACATTATCAATTATGAAATTTCTTTTATTCAACTATTTGATTTCATGAATCTTCACTAAAATTTTGTCTGCTATTTTTAATAGTAATAATTATAAATTATTTACTTTATTTCCTGAAATCAGTTTTTTTAAAGATTTTTTTTAATATCTATTTATTCATTATGTATACAATATTCTGTCTAAGTGTATGCCTGCAGGCCAGAAGAGGGGGCATCAGACCCCATTACAGGTGGTTGTGAGCCACCATGTGGTTGGTGGGAATTGAACTCAGGACCTTTGGAAGAGCAGGCAATGCTCTTAACCCCTGAGCCATCTCTTCAGCCCCCTGGAATCAGTTTTTACGAGCTACTTTTAGAGAGCATAATCACAAATGGATGGATGAACACACACACACACACACACACACACACACACACACACACACACACACACACACTCTAAATCCTCAAAAGTCACTATCAAGTTTCCAAATGAACTTTAGCCACAGCCCATGTAGGACAGTGCTCTCCAGTGCTCTGATGACTTGAACATCTCACACAGTAACAGAGACTGCAAGGAAGCTGGCCAGCACTTCTACTGTAAAGGAAGCCACATTCCAGTACCGGAAAACATCCTCACTGTTATTGTAATCACCCCCATATCACCTCATATCTGCTCAGTACTTTAATGTAGAGAAAATTTATTGGGAGACAAAATTTAAAAGACATACTACATACTCCAGAGATTGAGGTTTCAAAATTCTGCAAAATAAACACGTTTTATTTCCAGATTAAAGAAATAGTGATATTTTGAGAAATATATCTGTGCATACAAATATAAAGAAAAAATTTATATTTCTACCAGAATAAGCATGTTTATATAATGTAATTTTTGGTGTGTGGTTGTTTGTTATGCAAGTATTTGTCAAGTGTGTATGTATGCAAATTATCTCCAAAAATTGAATCAAATTAAGCATTTCAGTCTCGACTGCTTGTTTAACTTATTAAAGACATTTATCACATTGTTGAATGATCTATTGATCATACATTGTACTGACTGAGGATCCTGCTCCTTCAGTCTTGGGCAGGGATCTCCAAGGATTGAGTATTAAAGTTTTACTTCAGCATGAGCTCTGTGGCTCAAAGTCTAGGGCATGGAATCCTGCAGACTTATTCACTCTTGTATCTGATGATTGATGCTGGATTTGGCTTAGATCTTAGCTTGGCCTATTGGTTGGACAGTCTCCATTTGGACTCTCTCTATGGCTGGGGTTTCTGTTGGGATATAGTTCCCCATGAATATTTCATGCTTCTGTGTGGCTGAGGTTTCTGTTGGGAGATAATTCAATTCCCCGTGAATATTATTTCATGCTTCTGTGTGGTCCAGGTTCTCCGAACAAAGGAATTCACAGCCAGAGGAAGGGTTTTACAAGTAGACATTCCAGGACAGTCAAGCTCAGGGACATGTCTTTTTCTAGATATGATCTAGAATACCATAAGACAAAATGCATGTTCCTTTCTTCTCCAGATTTGCATCATTCCAAAAGAAAGATGTTCTTTGTTTCCTGAGGGGAGGACTGGCTTATTGTTGAGAGCTCCAAACATGTTCAGAATTTATGAATATTGGGGGTTCCTCTCCTCTATTGTGCCCTCATCTTATGTTTACGAATCCATCATGACATTGACCTACAGGCACAGAGTACTGGAGAAACCATGCAATATATGTTTCTGCTGTTATAGTTTCTGCTGCAATAGTCTATCTTGTATTTAACTCAGAGCTGCTGCAATAGTCTATTCTGTTTTTAACTCAGAGGTCTCATGTTTTCAGGCAATATTCACACACATATGAATGTGTACGTGTTTGCCTATCTGTTATCTAGCCATTCACCATCTGTTTCTTGACCATATAAACATTTTTCTTGCAAATGAGACACAATTTCAGAGTTTTCAGAGTTTCTGCTATTATGGTTATGATATAATAATTGCTCCTGAAATTATGGCTGCACTTCCAAGGCAAGTATCTTGAAAGAGAGAGGGCCTCCTGGAAGTCTCATCCCCTTTTATATCACCCTCAGAAGCCACGTTGATTGTCTTTCTGAATTTCATGAACCCATCACTTTGAAAACCCTGCCCAAGTTCAAAGGCAGAAGAGGATAAACTTTAACTTGATTAGAGGGGTAACAAAAGCCTGGAAAAGAATGTCATGTCAGAATTATTTTAGACAATTAAATCCAAATTGCTTAAGCAAACCAATATAAAGGATTCTCTCTCAACCTTTTTTTGCCTTTTCCATTGTTTAAATCTCCCCTACTGATACAGCACTCTCTCCTTTGTCTTAGCTGAAACAGAAGCAAATAGAAGTGCCCCTTGTCATAACTTTATGTGTTAGTCCAGTCACGTGGAGTTAATGCCAGCGATCAGGGAAGAGGGGCACGGATGAGAGGTGGGCTCACAGGAGAATGATTTAGACCTCACCAACAGGGCTACTCAATATTCATCGTAATTGATTGCTCTGTCTTGCAGAATGGTGTTCTAAATGGCAACATAAACACTGTCTCAGAACAACAAAGGAAGGAGGGAGAGTCATTTATCTGCTGACGCCTGTCACACATGGGCTAAAGTGTGCTCACGGGGTATTAATTCCTCTCTGTGGCTTGCACCGCCTTGATGAGGCTGCCTCTGTGCTGAATGCAGCAAATGTGAAGCAGTGTATTAGATGTGTCTAATACGTTTCTTTCACTATCATGAACTTTGATGTAAAGATCATCTCACTACATAAATCCTGTGCACTTGCCAAAATTACATTCTTCAAATAAGTTCCTGAGTTGAAACCTCAAGAATTTGAAGATGCACATTCAGAATCTGTAGTCTACTACAAATATTTCTGGGTTTTGTTGTTTGAGGAGAAACACATTTTCATAATATTTATTATGAAAATATTTAGCATAATTTTCAGTTTTCCTTTAGTAAAGTGTTTTCTGTCTTTTGCTTTCTCTACTGGTAAATTTTCCCTTTTCTTATTAATTTTAAACCTGCTGTACATGTTATGGAGAGCAAGTCTTTGCAAATATGCTGTCTCATTGCTATTTATCTTTCATGTTAATTTTGTCAAATAAATATTCATCAGTCTTTTTTATGCTTTCTGACTGTCAATCACAAATGCTCATGTTTTATATTTCTTATAATCTCCAATTTGATATAGCAGATACATATTTTTTTCCTAAATCTGTTTTTAGGCATTGTAGTACCTGTCTCTATGAGTTTTCCTATTTATTCTCTTTCAAATTCTAGATAGTTAAATATTTAGTCTTTGCCTGTACCTATATTCTATAGGTCTGTCTCTATGTCTTCTGGACCAAGTATTATATTTTCATTTCTACTTTGAGCTTTCTTTACCATAAAATATTCTTCTGAATACTGTCCTTTGACCATTTTAAGACTAGCTACAAGAAACTATTAACTTGTTTGTGCATATTTTGCTCATCTTTATAAATACTGATATGATGTCATTATAATGTCTTATGTGTATGTAAGTATTTCATTCTTACAAGGACCGGATCTCTAGAGATAGAATTGATGGGTTAAAAATGAGAACAGTTTTAAGACTCATCATTCATCTTGTCCTATCAGTAAATGACTTTTTTTTTTTTTTTTTTTTTTTTTGGTTTTTCGAGACAGGGTTTCTCTGTGGCTTTGGAGCCTGCGCTGGAACTAGCTCTTGTAGACCAGACTGGTCTCGAACTCACAAAGATCCGCCTGCCTCTGCTTCCCGAGTGCTGGGATTAAAGGCATGCGCCACCACTGCCCGGCAGATGTTTATTAATTTAATAAGTGGCATTATTTTAATTTCCATTTTTGTTTGATTACAATTAGCGCGTGTCCTTATGTGTTTATTATGTGCTTGCTTTATCTTTCACCTTTTCTTTCCTGAATTTTTAAAGATTGGAACTCATTTCTTTTTAATTATAAAGAGGATTGTTAACAGATTATTATGAGACATTTGGAGAAAATCTTTTTTTCTACTTTGAAGTTTGATATCAGATTTTTAATACCAGATACATATATTTTAGTATACTCAAATCTCTTGGTAGTTTTACTATTGCAATTTTTTTATTAGTGACTAATTAATTCCTACCTAGAGGTCAGACAAACATTAAGATATTCTTCAATTAATAGTCTTCATTAAACTCGCAGCATTAAAGGGTGAGTACAGTTCTCATACACTACCTGTCCCCTTATGTTTACAGTCTCCCACTCTGCACATTCTGTGTCAGAATGAAACAGTTGATGGGCATGCAGCCATCCATCATTTAAGTAAAGTAATAGTTCATATTAGGGTTCACTCTTGGTGCTCTGCACTCTGTGGGTCTGAAAGTGACATGTATCCCCTACTGAAATATCACACAGAATAGCTTCATTGACCTAAAAAAAATCCTCAGTGCTTTTCTTATTTAACCCTCTGCCTCCCCTGATTCCTGGAAACTGCCAATCCTTTAGCTGTCTCCATAGGTTTTCCTTTTCCAGTTGGTCATACAGTTGCAACCATACACTGTGCAGCCTTATAAGATGGATACTTGATAGTACATATTTGATGTTTCTAGACACAGTTCCATGGCTTGGTAGCTCTTTCCTTTGAATGATTAATAGTATTCATTGTCTGGATATCCCATGAGTGTTCTACTTTCCTATTGATGAACATCTTAGCTACTCCCAAATTTTAATAATTGTGAACAAAGCCTCAAAATGTTGCATGCAGGCTTTGGTATGGACTTAAGTTTTTAATTCAGGTCGTAAATACCAAGGAACAAAACTTTTGGAAGATATAAGGAGTGTGTTTAGTTCTGTAAGAAAATGACAAGCTTCCTTTTAAAATGAATATGCCATGTTAGAGTCCCAGATACACATTAGGTATGCTTGCTGAGGTATGACACCATCAATATTTTGAATTGTGGCCAAACTAATTGGTGTGCAGTGGGAGCTCATTGGTCTTATTTGGCACTTCCTTGATGACATGTAATGTTGAGTCCTGTCTTAGTACTACATTGCTGTGATGAAAGTCCAGGACCTAAAGCAACTTGAGGAGGAAAAGGGTTTATTTTGCTTATACTTTCATAGTTCATCATTGATGGAAGCCAGGGCAGGAACTCCAAAAGGGCAGGAACCTGGGGCAAGAACTGATACAGAAGCCATGAAGGAGTACTGCTTACTGGCTTTTTCAACCAAGCTTCAGCTACTTTTCATGATGCCTTCAAAACCAGTACCACTTGGGAGACTCTTACACATTACCATACCCTGCAGCTAGCATGAGGTACAGCCCTGGCAACCTCTGGCACTGGTTATATGTGTTCCCCCAAAAAAACACTTCCAAAAAGATGGTGCCTCATTGATGCTGGTTTCTTCTTAGCCGTCACCAATTCCTGATCTCCAGCTAACCAGCATCAGGTGTCCCAGTAAAGCAGAAGTTTTACTTGAGTGATGCTTTTTTTTTCTGTCAGTCACAGATGGTTCTTTAGCCCCATCTGACCAGAACCTCCAGCTCTTCATTCAAAACCAAACCACTGGCCCCAAGAGTCTTTAAGCATTTCCTTTGTAATTCACAAGACAGACTTTTGTCATCTATCTGTTCTCAGCATTGTCTTCCAAGCTCCTACAAAACAGGCTGACAACACTCAGTGACTTTTCTAGCCTAAGGTTCCAAAGTCCTTCCACAGTCTTCCCCAAAACAACACAGTCAAGACCATCAAGGAAATAACCCAAGATCTTGCTACCAATTCCTCTACTTATTAAGGTTACTCTGACTGAGAGGAGACCAAGAGGAAAGGGTTTGTTTTGCTTATACTTCCATAGTTTATCATCAGAGGAAATTCGGGCAGGAACTCAGGCAGGGCAGGAGCCTGAAGGCAGGAACTGTTGCAGGGGCCATGGAGGGGTGCTGCTTACTGGTTTGCTTCTCATGGCTTACTCAACCTTATAGAACCCAGGACAACACCATCCATCATGGGCTGGAACCTCCACAGCAGTCATTAAGAAAATGCCCTCCAGACTTGCTTACAACCTAATCTTATGGAGGCAGTGTAGCAACTCTAGCTTGGGTTGACATGTGACTTGTCTGCAGAGGCGCCATTGTGTATGCAGACTCAGCATTTCTATTCCTTTATTGATGAGATTTCTCTTCAATTTTTTTTGCTTATTTTTAAGCAGATAATTTTTTAATATGGAATTTTAGTAGTCTATTTTCTGAAAAATAATATTTATTAGCTATTTCTTTTGCAAATGCTTTTTTCCCAGTGTGTGATTCATGTTTTCATTCCTTTCACATTAACTTGCAAAGCAGAAGTTTTAAATTTTAACGAAGCCCAACTTATCAATTATTTCTTTCTTTAATGGAAACTTTTTTTTTCTAAAAGCCATCACCATTTCCAAGGTCGTTTACATTTTCTTTTGTTCCCATTTAGGATTTTATAATATTGACTTAATTTTTAAGAAGGGCTTAACAAATGGGTTGTAACTCATTTCTTTTAAGAGGGGATGCCTTGTTCTGGAATTGTCTGTATTTATTGTTTCTGTCCTCAACCCTACACTGCCATTCTAAAGACAATATCCTTTCACCACTGAGTAAATTTCGTTTGTCAAAGATCAGTTGACTGTTTATTTGTGGGTCTATTTATGGTTTCATCTCTCTCTTCTGCCCTGTTAAATGATTTGTCTGTTCTTTCTGCCAATAGCACGCCCGTCTTGATTTCTGAAGTCCTCTAGTGAGTCTGGAAGTGAGGTGCTGTTAGCTTTTGACTTTCTTCTCCTTCAGAGTTGAGTAGTTCTGGTTCTTTTGCTTCCCCAGACAAACTTCAGAATCACTTTATCAGTAGCCACAAAACAACTTGCTGTATTTTGTTTGGGCATATGTTGAATTTACACATCAAGTTAAAAATCACTGATTAGCTAAAGAAAGTCATGGCATTTCATCTTTCTTTATTTCATGCTTTTTATATTACTATTTTTTCAAGTAAGTACTTATTGCACTCAGGCTAAGATAAATATATTTAAAACAGAACATAAAATGAAAGTATAAAATAAAAGAGAAAGGTGGTTGCTCTGTATGAATAATCCCACAGCTTTTCTCGATCCATCTTGTGTATTTTAAGAAGTTTTTTAAAAAATATTTCATTATGTGAGTCTAAGATTTCCTAAATTTTAATGAAACAGCTCTGAAAAAATATAGTTTATCAGACTGGGTTTAGTTTATTTAAAAATAATTATAATTCAACAAATGTTTCTTGAATATTGATGACACGTGACCTATTTGGGTACCCACATTGTAAACGATACTGTAATGCAATATTTGAGGATATGATGCATAGAAGAGTTGTTTTAATTGTGATAAAGATGAAGGATTGAATAAAGCAGACATCAGAAAGATACTGAATGGACTTTAAAGACATTGACTAAAGAGACCCTCAACTCCAGCGATACCAGTGGTAGACTGAAGACATAAATGTCAAAGACCAGCAGGACTTTGTGACTCAGCAATTTTAATTGTCTGATGTAGTCATAGGAGAAGCAGGCTGTGTTCCCAGCTCCCAGCTCCCGACCGTGGGCCTGCTTTTGGCACTGAAATAATTACACACAAACTGTATTCATTTAAATACTGCCTAGCCCATTATCTCTAGCCTCTTAATAGCTAACTCTTACATCCTGCTTTAACCCATATTTAGTAATCTGTGTATCACCATGTGTCCTGACTTAATCTACGTCCATCTCGGGTAGGGGCATCATGGCATTTGGCATCTTCCCTTCTCCCCAAACTTCCATTCTGTCTACTCCGCCCACCTAAGGGCTGTCCTATCAAAAAGCCAAGGCAGTCTCTTTATTTAACCAATGAAAGCAATACAAAATACAGAAGAACCTTCCTACACCAGTTTGATTTGATTATTTCAGATGGTATCTGGAGACGTTGGGTCAGTAACAGAAATGGTAATTTTGGTCACAGGGATTTGAGCAGCAGCTAATGTGTTAGGAATACATTAGCTTACTAACTGTGTGCTTACTTATTTCCAAGTAAAAGAAGATAGTAGTAAAATTTTTTAATAACAGAGGGAAATATTACTATTGAGGGGATCAAATCAGAGTTTGAGAGTTTGCATCAAGCTCCTGGCTCATGGATTGAGAGACTGAAGTTAAGGCACAAGTTTCAAATTCTTTCCAGGTGGTAGAGATTGAGAGACAGAAGGGCATCTACTTCCCAGACAAAATGAGGAAATAGGAAAAACCATACCTGTGGTTCCATGGGTTCTTTTTCTGGGGCTCTTGTTCCAAATGTCTAAGCAGAGGAACTCTTACATTTTCCTAATACTAGAACTTTGTAGCTTCCCAGCAAGCTTTCTGCCCACATGACAAAATTTAAGGATTGGCACATAGTGTGCCCCACCCGTTTGTCATGACCTGCCTTTCCTGGTCTCTTTCTGTTCTTGTATAAGAATCACCAGGCTTCCCCTGTTTGTCTCCAATTCTGTACTCTTTTGATTCTGCAATACTTTTTAATTGCTGCTTCCTGGAATGTTTTTCTTTTTATGTCTTTGCAAGGCCAGTTTTAGTGTTTATCTTGTGAAGTTGCCCCCCCATCTCCTTTAGCATGTTATACACACCCATAAACAAACATTTGTTTCTGATAAATCATATTTATTTACTAATGTGTTACATTTCATGAAAGCAAACTCTTTCCTTATTGATCTTTGCATTTCTTTCTTGCTCAGTGAAAATGGCAAACAAGAGATGCTGAAAAATGTTTTCTAGTATGAATACTAAATGAATAGAGGACTCAGCAAGCCCTGCGAATCCAGAGGCTTCTCTCTTTTCACGTCTTGTCTCCATAGTGAGAGTGATCTTTAAACGTCAGTCTAGGGCTGGCAAGATGGCTTCACAGGCAGCAGAGCTTGCTCTATGCAAGACCGACCACCAGGTTTGATCCCTGGAGACCTGGTGGAAGGACAGAACTGACTCTGAGAGCTTTCCACTCTCCTCCAAAGCAAGCCAGGGCATGTGCTTTCTTTTCCCTTCCCTCTTCCTCCCTCCATCTCCTCCCCCTTCTCACACATGCTAATAATAAATCAAACATGTGGAACAAATGACAGTCTACTCATGTCACCTTTGTTTAATTCTCCCCAAGGACTCTGTCCTACACTAGCGTCCTAAGTCTTCATTTGGAATCAGTAGTCTACATGAATGGGTCACTTTCTCTTACTCTGGACATTTCTCTTCGCTTTCTCCTCCTGTCCCCTGCCTGACTAGCTGAGCCATCTCCTTTGACTGCTTCCTCAGCTTGGGATTGATTGCTCCTCCTTCCAGGTTCAGATGTCATTTTAGATTCCACTTCCTCAGTGACCCCCTCCCCCACATCTCATGTCCCTGCTGTCATATCTAGTGGCTCTAGACTAATTTTTTTAACGGTGCTTGTCGCAATGTGCAATTTACATTTTGAGCCCTTATTTTTTGTTTCCTGTTCATTTATCTTGATTCTATTGTACAACTTACAGGAGAGCTTGTACACGGTATTCTAAGATCCACTATCAGCTCTGTCAGAGCCATCCTGTCCAATCCTTATGACTGACAGCAGACATTAGGGTTGTACTTCCCTAAGATGCTCGCTTTACTCTTCCTCCCCTCCTTTATTCTTAGCTCTAATCCTCACACTTATCTTGTAAATACAACAGCAGGCTGACTGCGTGATGGGCTTTCTCCTCACTGGTGTTGCCATCACTGGGAATCACAGCCATTTCATGTAAATTCCTAACTCTCAGGGGGAAAATAGATGGGCATCTTTGTTTTCTCTTTCCAACAAAACTGAAATTAATCTTCTCTTTGCTTATCTCTTTTTGCATTTCGTTCAGACGCTTGGCAGGAGAGCAGCTGTTAAAACCTCTTACTGTAAGGTTAGGACTAAAAGCGATGCTATTAAAAGGTCATGCTAACTACTTCCTTTGTTGTTTTTTCTGTAACTCGTCATAAAGACTGGGTTTAGAACCATCAGCACAGAACCATACCGACTACCTTGAGTAATCCAATAATAACTATGCATTTTAGCTAAGATTTTTTTTTTTCTAATCTGATTCGGTAGAGCTAATTTAGTTTCTCTAAGCTCTGACTTTAAATCTAATTAAGACATCTTAAATGGCTCAATTTCCATTTGGGTAGCCTACGTTGCCTATAACTTTCAGGTTTCAAGCCTTCTCTAATGAATTTCTTCCATTGCTCTTCTGCAATTAAGCTTTTCTTCCATTAAGCTCCGTCAGGCATAGTCATAAGGCAGATTGTGGACCACTCACTCTCATTAATTAAGGACAAAAGATTTCTGAGACAATTCCTTTGTTTGCAAGGTATTTTAGGGGACAGGCCTATCGTTTCGCACAGATACAGATCATCTGGAGACAGCTTCTACCCTTCCTCAGATGTTCTTTCTTCAGGACCTCACAGGCGCTTCTCCTCCCATCCTCAAGAGGGACAAAACAGAGTCAGCAGCCACCGGCTTAGGTAGAGCCGCAGGCTTCAGGAAGATGGCTTTGACTTGCCCTTTGGCAAAGAGTGGTGCAGCCATCGCCAGCGCTGGCCTTAGAGCTGTGTGTATCACTTTCACTGTGCAGTCTGCCTCTGCTGTCCTGGGGCCTGCAGACCTTAACTCCAGCCTCGATTTCAGATGCCGTATGTTACGCTGCACCATCTGGTCAGCGGGCTCCGAATCCAAGAGATTTGGAATCCTAGTGTAGAGGAGCTAATTAGGCTCAGTGAAGGTTTCATGCTTTGCTATTCTAGCCAAATAAACAAAAATAAATTATTGAAATATTTTCTTTCTGTTCTACCCATTTAGCATATTCAAAAATATAAGGGTAAACTATTCCCCAAACAGTAGGAAATTATTGGAGAAATTGTTGTGTCCATTTTGCATAACTGATTGTGCATATGTTCTAAATTGTAATCCATTTGGACTTGAGGGTGATAAGAATGTTGAATGTGTTTGTGCCCCATTTTACACTGGGCAGTTTTCATACGAAGTGCTTTACTGCATGTGTGTCCGGCTCATCTGTCACTTGAGGCTGTAAGTCCAAAGCTCTGTGTGTACTTTACGAACTCAGATTCATCAACACGATGCATATTTTAACTGAGTCATTTATGTTTATGCCCTTTTGAAAGCCATGCCATCGAGACAGGCAGAATTCAGATCTTACATCTGTTCTTAGACAATCTACTTATTGATTTCCAGAATAACTAATGCAAATGTTTAAGGCCCTGTTCTTTGCCAACTCCAGACCCTGTCCAGCTTGTTCTGAGGGAGCCTTGCCTAAAACTGTGCTTTCCCCTAAAGCCTCACTCCTGAAAACAAAGAAGCCTTCCAGTAATATAATTTAAATATTTGTTAATTCACAGTTATATCTTTACAAATTACATCAGATTGCACTGAAATATAGTAGGAATTGCAAATATATTCTGATAAAAGAAGGCTAGGAGTTTCTGAAGCAAGCATGGAATATTTATGTGGAAATGCCTGTTAAACTTGAATTGAAGTAGATAATTCTAGATAGCCTCACTAGGTATCTGAACATCTATGTCTGTAGAGAAATGACCCTACTTTGTAATCTGTCTTTAATTTCCATACATAGGTGTCTGACTATGAAATTTGAGGGTAGGTATGATCTCCTTTTATTATCTCATATGTTGTTTCTACATTCACAAGATTCATTTATTTTTATTTCTTATGTACGGGTAATCTGACTGTACGTACATCTGTGCACTACATTCATGCTTTGCCTGAGGGGCGAAAAGAAGGCATTAGAACCCCTAGAACTGATGATTGTGAGCTCCTCTGCAAGAGCATTAAGTGCTCCTAACCAGAGAACCATTTGTCTTAACAAAATCTAAGTATTGACTTGTGTTTTTAACGTTTCAAAAGTCTCCATTAAGAACCTGTGAGATGATGGGCACGTTGACTCATTTTCTCATAATGATTTTTCCCTCTCCAGATGGGCATAATAGGTGTATTTTATGCTTTATAAATAAAAAGGATAAGATAAAAGTGTGCATTGTATGTTTTCTAATACATCTGACATTAGAAAATCAAAATCTGTTTGTGTGAAAGTGCTACCACCTCCAATTTACTGAATAGAACGTGAAATTAAACAAGCACTGTGATATAGTATCCATGTTATATTAAGGCCTACTGCTAGAACCCAGCCATTGCTGTAATTAACTTGTTGTTCAAATCTGATTTAATAACAACAAAGGATTAAAAATGTGTGTTTAATGGTTCTGTTAACACTAGCTTTAAATATTCCAATGAAGAATGCTTTAGTTTTTGTAGAATTTGTATGTAGAAATTTAACAATAAATAAATATAGAAGAAAATCAAGAATTTTTCCTACAACCTGCCTTTCTTTGAAATAATTATCATGTCTGAGGGTACATAATCTTTAATTACTCTCTCAGACCATCACACTTTGTATACATAAATTACAGTAAGATCAGCATTTTAGAAATTCTGTTAAAATGTTTCTGAATACAGTTTCATTTCACCATATATAAGCAAACTACTTCAAAGCAGTATATAGAAAAGAAATCATCAAATGGAATTCCCTCCCTCTCCTTAGCCCTGCCTTTGTGTGACAACACTACTCCTTCTCAATTATATCTAAGCAGACATTAGTCAACCCGTGATGTCTGATGAGCCACAGTTATCTTCTTCACCAGACTGTAAGTTGTTTTGAGAGCATAATCAATTACTAATTTATTTTTACATGTTCTCTGGCCCTTAATAGATTCTCTGAAAATGAATGTGTAGGTCAGGATTCCAGAGAGAAATTGATGATACCCAACTGGCATACTCGTAAAGAGTGTAACAAAGGACTGGTTTATAATAGTACGAGTGGGGATAGGGGAGAGCAGAAACCGTGATGTCATCTTGGCTGGCACCAGCAAGGACTTTAACCGCTCAGAGGTCTGAGTGACAAACATGCCAAAAGACGGGCTGTAAGGAAGGCTTTTGCTATAGAGAACTGAGTGCGAGCCGGAGAAAGGATTTCTTTTCTGGTCTTCTCCCAGCGCTTCTCCATAGTCTCCTCCTTGACAAATTGAGTAGAAGACAAGGAGTAGGGAAGACTCCCAGTATGCTCTGCCAAGGACGATTTCAGAGTAGAAGGAAAGATGGAAAGACTAGACAGACCACATAAGGAACGATGTGTATGTACTAGCAGATTCTCCAGCTTGAATGGTTCCACTGAGTGAGTGGAAACAGGAAGGCTGCTAATGTTTCAACTCACTAAAATATGGCTGCGCAGTTATAGCTGGCAATGCCTGAATGTGGTGTGTTACTTTTCCCAGGAAGACATGAACGGAATGTTGGTTCACTGAAGACAGGACACCAACCATAGACTAAAGGAACAATGCCACCTAAGTTCAGCTTGGTGAACCGATTAAGTTTGCTTAGTAGACTATAGCTGAGAGTTGCTCATATGAGTTTGAGTGGCCCCCAAATAACGGTACCACCCAAATGTTCTGAGCCATCATTAGTGATACCATTCCCAAAGCACATAGATGGAGTCCCCTTCCCTTAGCCTTCCTTCTTCTATCTGCTCTAGCTCCTCTCCAGACGGTATGCCAGTGAGACGGAATTTCATCTCACTGTGGGGAGGAGGAGAACACAAAAGGCTTTGACTGACTAGAATCTCAGGTAAAGGTTTAATAACCCCTCCTTCTACTCTCCTTCTATGAAGGAATGCCAATTGGCCCAGATGCCAGGCAGGATGCCAGTTATGCTGGTTAAGATATTGATGGTTAAGTTACTCTCAGGGATTGATATTTCACAACAATGCATTATTGCATATCCTCAAATCAACAACCTGGAGTGTGTGTGTGTGTGTGTGTGTGTGTGTGTGTGTGTGTGTGTGTGTATCTACAAGTGGGAGGGAGGCACCATGCTTTAGTGAAGGGGTTTTGGAGCAGCACTGAGGTGAGTGCCTGGTGACTGCCGTCAGAAGAGGCAGTTCCTCAGGGACAGTCTGAACACTTGCTTCTAGGACAGTACAGCACTCTCTAATAGGGACTCTTTATTCTGAACATGACGTCTTGTAAGTCTATACTAAGACTTTTTTTAAACAATGCCATTTGTTTTGACCTAATTTGAAAATGAATTAGCCTATCAATATAGCTTCAGTGAGTCTAATAAGCCTCCCTTTCTTTATTTTTCTGATTTTCAATTACTTATTTATCTGAACTTTTATTATTTTAGTCAATATTTAATGACTGTATATGTTTATGGGACACAATGATATTTTAAGGTGTATACATTGCATCATAATCATAGTCTTAGCTTATTCATCCTCTTACACATTTCTCATTTATTTGGGATTAAAATATTCAAAATCCTTTAATTCAAGCTGCTTTAAGTGATATTCTTCCATGTAGTACTGGGAAAGTATAATTCAGGGCCTCACACATGCTAAGTACATGCTCTGCCATGGAGCTGGAACATGGGCTCTTACTGTTTTTTCTTTTTTTCAGCATTCTATGCTCTGTTCATGTTTATAGTGTACATTGTTTCTCCATTTGATTTTTCTGCTGATGTCTATCCAGAGGTACTATACATAAATATACTACTATTTATACATAGAATAATAGTGTAGATAATTACTTAACTAGTTATTTAAAATTATTCTAATGTTGTTCTTCATTTAACCAAAGAGTCTTATTGTTATTTGTTATCATCTTTTCTTACTTTATATTTCATTTGGTCTGGATGGCTTTAGCAAACAGATTTAAGTTTTCAGGGGGCAGCACAATGGATTTGATCCTAACGTTCGCAAACCTTTGAAAAATGCAGAACTCCCATTAGAAGTGAGGTGTTGAACACTCACAAGAAACCAAAGACATCAGGTCTTAAATCAGTCAAGACCAAAAAGTTTCAACAATTACAAAGCAGTCAACTGGGTGTTAAGTTTTATTTAGGTTCTTTAGGAAAAGACAATTAGATGCCGTTGCTCGAAGTCTAGCAGTGGAATATTATTTCTTTGCATTCTGATCTCTTAGTACAAGTCTGACTCAAGCCTAAATTTCATTTTGTAGATGGGAATTTACAGTCCATGTTCAGGCATTCTGGGCCTTCAGTATATATGTAGTTCTGTATTTCTTCAAGTAAGGGATAGACCTCTTCATGTCAACCACACCCAGGAATGTATTCTCAGTATAAATGGCTTCCTATTGTCCCCTTCTCCAGTTCACATCTTTTATGGAACTAAGATTTTTTTTTTCTCAAGTAGTGAGGAGGTTGTCATCGTCATATTAGGTCATTGGTTCTTGAGCAAAGGTGAGCAATAGTAGCAATCCAGTCTCTGTATATTAACTCCTAAAGAACACTAGAGTAAAAACCCAGGCATGGAGGTTCATGCTTGTAATTACTACACTTGGGAAGCTGAGACGTCAGGATCTTTGTAAGCTTGAGAATAGCCTGGGCTTCATGGTGAGTTCCAGGATATATGGTGAGTTCCATGTACTATATTTTATTTAATCATTATTCTATTAATGAATAGTTAACTCATTTTCAGTTTTGTGTCACTACTGTCAGTAACAACTTTGTACATATAACCTTAGGTATTAAATTATATGAAAAATCTCTAAACCTGTGTTTGTGGAACATGAAGTGGACATGGCCTTTTTAGAATGGCAATGACACCAAGGGTTTTCTGTACTTTGAGCATCTCTCTAGTGCTGGGTGATCAGACTTACATTTTCTTCAAGAAATGGGGAATAGAATTCTTTACTGCTTTATGTTTTATTACTCCATGCCAATCACCTGAAGAACAAGGGCAATAAACAGAAGGGCTTGTGCTGAGGTTTTAAGGGAATTATTTAATAAGTTACAATACAGAAGAGGATTTTTGCCACATGCGCTCCTGAATATATCCTTTCTCTCTAAATTACAGCAATTGTAAAACCAGGTTTCACTCCCAGAAGTTTTAGAAAGCCACCATGAGGAGCGTGTGGATAGAGTAGGTTGAGAAAAGAATGGGAATACAGGGACTGACGTGAACTCGTACTTAGTGTTTCTAAATACTTTTGCAGAAATCCCCACCCACTAGGTCACATGTCTACAAGGAGTTCCACTCCATTCCTCCCTTCAATGTATAAGATACTGACCCGGATTTGCTATCCTATTAACTCACCAGGGGAAGTATAATATGTGTCACTTTTGGGTGCTTCCAGATGCACATGAGTTGAGTAACTAGGTGTCGCCCTGGGTCTACATGTAATTACATGGATCATGTCAGTGTATACTATGCGCTACCAAACCAATGGCTCACTGGGGTCAAAACTCAGTCCCCCCAGCAAGATGCGATCTAAAGAAAATGTGTTAAATGTGAAGGATGCAAAAGAAAGAAACATTTGAAACATGATTGTTAAAAATTGTCTAATTCTCTGTTCTTTCCCATTTATTGAAGAGTCTCAATAATAGGACTCATTTCTACTCAGTGAATTTACAAAAAGAAGGCAAATGATTTAGGGGGAAATACAGCTACTTGGCTTACATAGAATACCTTAAGGGAATAATTTCAGGTATGTCCATTTGAGAAAATAATTTGAAATTTACAGTCAAGTTGTAATTCTCCTTGCTTCTCTGTATGGGAGTGTTTTCTCTGCCTTGTGGTTGGCCTTGATTTGGCACTCTTAGCTTGCCTAGAGAACAAGTGATGATCCCGACATCTTTCTATGAATCCCTAAGAACCCAGGATATTTAAGGACCAGGATTTCAGAGCTTAGAAAAAGCCTCATCATACCTCAAGTTAGGCAGGCAGATCCAACCTTTGGTTTTAGGTAAGAAATCTTTATTCTCCAGCACATAAGGACAGAGTCAAACTTCCCCTGTCCAACTGATCACTGGTGTCAACTGAAATCCACTTTTCTAAATGCTTCTTTGGAAATTTGTCTTAGACCTTCCGTACAGAACCCTAATATGAACCCCCGAGCCAGACCTCACTTGAGGCTATATAGCAAAATTTGTTGTGGCTTTGCTTTTGCCATTGTTCTGGCAAATCACATCCTTTCCTGCTGTAAGTGATGACATCATCTAGAGCTGCTTCTTTTAAGTGTGGGAAGTGTCCCACATTGACATTATGACCCATATGACATAGTTGGCATGCCCATCTTCTGGAACTGACGCTGGAACCCAGATGGCACAGTTAACATGCCCAACTCCTGGAACAAAGTTTTGGCTGAGTTATACCTGGTGCTGTTTCTGCTAATGGTTCTTGGTGGCCTTCTGACACGTGTCCAAGGTACTTTATGTCATTGGAACCCAGTTTTGCTTTGCTTCACTGGGCATAGCCTCAATAGATCATTGCTGTTACAGTGATCCTTTCTACTGGTGTTTTCTTTAAGTCCTTTTCATTAAAAATTATCAACAGATGTTTATTGCTTTCCTGTCTTGGTACACACACACACACACACTCACACACACAGAGATGCTTACACAAGACATACACAGATATACCCACATATACACACAAACACACACAGAGAGATGCATACACACATACATATACAGATATACCCACATACACACACAGAGAGAGAGATGCATACACACATACATATACAGATATACCCACATACACACACACACAGATGCATACACACATACATATACAGATATACCCACATACACACACAGAGAGATATGCATACACACATACATATACAGATATACCCACATATACACACACACACACACAGATGCATACACACATACATATACAGATATACCCACATATACACACAAACACACACACACATTGCAGTTTTTTACTTACCAGGAACTAGGCCATCATGCCTTCCCACCATGAGTGGCCTCCTTTCTACCTTCATGTCACATGTGACTCTCCATTCTGCTACTTTCCTGATAACCTCATATTCCCCTCTCATGGTTTTTTGTTTTTGACTTTTTTAAAAAATCTGATTTTATATTCAGCACCCACTCTCACAACCTTAAAAGGACTCTAATATTGAGTTTTTTTAAAGGCTGAAGGGTTAATATTATTCTGCTTTGATTAATATGCAGGTTTTATGTCTTCCCATTCCACCAATTGTGGATTGAAAACTTGGAAAAGTGATGTCTGCACTAAGTGTGTAGTCTTCCTGTTACTACAAAATACACATTTACATTGTACTTGGTATTGTGAATAAGCTAGTGATGGTTTAAATGGTTTAAAGTGTTCGGAAGGTTATGTGTTGGTTATATGCAGCTATTAAAGCATTTTATATAGAGGACTTGCCTATCCATGGATTTTGCTACTCAGGGGAGGTCCTAGAACCAGTCACTCACTAGTACAGATAACTATGTGATGCTCTCTGCTGTGCCTCATATATATTAGCAAGATCCCTATGTGGCAGAACAAAAATCATTCAGTTTAGCAACTGATTGGAGCCCTTCTGCAAGCCTCCTTTATTCTGGAATAACCGTCTACCATGATGCTAGTTAGCATTACACTGCACTTTTTGGCATTATTCTGCACTTTCAGAATAGGTGGTACCACTGAGGGTGTGTTGACACCTTCAGTGTCAGGCAGGAGCAGCACAGCATCAACCACCTGCTCAGCTTCCACAGGAAAACAGGCCTGGAGACCTCCTGGAAGGAGCAGTATAGACCCCGTCCCATTGCCTACCATAGGTCACTTCTCAGACATTCAGGGAAGTCATCTCAGCTTCTCTACCTTGGTCTTGAATTTGAAATGTCAATAACAGCCTTCCTCCTATGCTCTCACGCCCTGAAATAATCTCTGGAATCTGTGAGAGTCTGAATTTTCTTGGTGGTACTTGAGATACAAGCAAACTTTTCATGATTATCTATGTCAGGTATCTGCTCAGTAACTGTCTGGAGTTGAGTGCCACCCCCCCCCATAATAAAAAATCAGTTCTCAGGAGGTGTTGGGGTGGTGGGTAGTGCTGGCCTAAAGCTTCATAATGTTTTTCATTGACCAGAGAGACCACCACACCAAATACACCTTAAATATATGTGTGTGTGTGTGTGTGTGTGTGTGTGTATGTCATACAGACACACACGCACATATGTGAGACAAGGAAGACAAGGAAGCTCATCGCATGCAAGCCTCTTTTAGATTATGAACAGTTGAGCAGGTGGGCTTGCCAGCTGAAGAGCAAGGTCTCTGATCCCAAGCTAGAAAGGAAGAAGCGTATCACCCACTGGTGATTCCTGAACTGTAGCTTGACTTCCCTTGCTCAGATGTTAGGTAGCAGAACCCATGACTATGCCGCTATAAAGACCATCCCTTGCAAATGTTGCCTGAAAGCAGAAAGACAGCACAGTTTTGAAGTCGAATCAGTTAAGAAGTCTGTTTCTACAAGCCCAGCCGGGATCTTTAGATTCGATGAGGGACTTTCACCGAGGCCTTTGACGTTTCTCCGAGCAGTTTGTTCCTAAGCACTTTAGACTTTGCCAGGCAAGAAGTAACACGTGGCACCTCTAAATAGACCTGTGACCCCCAAATGTCTGGAGTGCAAATAAAACTTCGGCAAGCTCTTTCCCTTCAGTGTTGAGGTCAGCCAGGCATTCTTTGCTTGCACACTTATTTTCCTATGTGCTCTTGCTGCTCTACGTGGTTTTGTTCAAATATTGTAATCTCTTCACATAGTCTTCTTTTATCAGCTTTCATTTGATCCTTTGTTTTACAGATAAGACCCTGTTGGCCACTTTGACTGCTTGTTTCTTTTGGCTATATATATATGCAAGATATTGTAAGATTTATAGTAAATACACTTGGTACTTGAAGAATTTATTACAATATGGTAGGAAGACTATTAAAGACACGTGATGGTGCTGATGAGTAGTTCAGGGGTTAAAATCGTGTGCCACTCTTCCTGTGGGCCCAAGCTAACAGCCACCTGTAACTCCACCTCCAGGGCATCCAAAGCTCTCTCTGGTCTCTGAACTCACAGGTACATATCTACACACAGCCTCACATATGTACAGATAATTATAAAAATAAAAGTAAACAAAAAATAAAGATGGTCATTCCGAAGATATCTAACTTCTAATTCCTCTGTCTAACACTGGTCTAGAAACTGCTGCAAAAGGACTCTTTAATAAAACTAAAGTTAATAATAAGCTGGCTCGAGAGTATGGTCAGGGATTTGAGTTTTTCTGGGTGGGTTCAGTATTATCACAAGAACCCTTAAAGGCAAAGAAATTAGGCAGAAGTGTTATCAAGATGGCTGGAGAAGGAAGGCAGGAGGAAGAGACTCAGAGGGAGGTGGAGAACTA
Source organism: Dicrostonyx torquatus (assembly GCA_028555095.1). Lineage (NCBI taxonomy): Eukaryota > Metazoa > Chordata > Mammalia > Rodentia > Cricetidae > Dicrostonyx > Dicrostonyx torquatus. The sequence goes on from JAQHUG010000014.1 coordinate 14,121,104, forward strand.
TGAAATATGAAAATAAAACCAATCAAACAGGACTATTGGGAGAGTTTATAAATTGCTTGACACAGTTGAAATAGAAAGCATAAAAATAACCATAAAAGAAAAGAATGCCCTGTTCTAGCCAAAATACTAGTGGAAAAGAGCCTGCAGGAGCATCAACCCACTGGCGTCAAATCACTGTGAAAGCGCTGTCAAAGGGGTCAGAGTTGAAGAAGGTGGGTGCTTGCAGCAACTGAGGACAGCTCCTGGCTGCATAGATCTTACTCTGTGAGAGAAAAGGAACAGAAATTGATGAAACTGAATGAGCTAGGAAGTCCGTTCTCTTGCTGGGTTCAGTCAGTTAGCACTAGTTTTGGCCTTGGAAGAGCCAGAGTGACAAATCTCGACTTCTGCCCTCTGCAGTGGTTATGTAATCCTCCGTTGTTTGAAGCCTGTGTTTTATCAAAGTTGCTTTAATTTTGTGCTACTTTGCCATGGCAGCAATAGAAAACCAATCCATATGATTAGGCTCAGAATAGTGTGTCTATGCATGACAGGATTAATTGAAATTTTTTGTTGTTTTGTAATAATATCTTGCCATGGAGCCCCAATTTGTCTTACCTTCTACCTCAGCTGCTCCCTGAATCCTGAGGTTTACAGATGTGTGATACTCAGCTTGGATGTTGGCATTTTACTGTAACTGGTCAGGAAGAAAGATGGTGAAAGGACAAATAGGGATAATGAGAGAAAATAAAGAGAAAGGACCTGGTATTAAAGACAGTGGGGGCATAAGGGCTGGAGAGATGGTTCAGTAGTTAAAGCACTTGTTGCTTTAGCATAAGACCCAACTTTTATCCCCAACACCACAGATGATTCATAACCATCCTTAACTCCAGTTCCAGGGGATCTGATATTCTCCTCTGACTTATGATATCATCGGGGATGCATCTTGGACACATTTATGCATGTGGACAAAAACACACACAGAGAAACTATAAATCAATAACAAATAAAAACGATATGGTCATATTAACCTTTATTTCTCTTAAGAATATAGTGTGCCTTGATGTCGGTAACCATGCCACACTGGGCTGCCATTTGTTGTGACCAGCTTCAACAAAAATACTACTTGCCAGGATAGGGGCATGGGGATCAGAAAAATTGGTAAAGAATACAAAGACATGAGTAAAAATAATAAATCAGAAAACATAGGATAGTAATAGGAGGGAGTTCCAGTGAATCCTGAGTTTAATCTTCCATACTCTTCTATACCCCGATACAAAAGGGGGGGGGAGAGAAGGCAACAAAAGACTTCTTTAACATGATACAAAGGACATCTTGAGCAGTTAATTGCTTCAACACTATGAAATACCAAGTCATTAGCATTCTCGTGTTTAGGAGGTGAACCCCCTCTAGACCAAGTTTCCTGAAGGCAGCCACTCCCCAGGTTATCTCATATTACAGAAGAAGGAACAAAAGTATGCTTGCAGATCTTGACCTTTTTTCAGGATCGAGTGTATCTACCTGTATGAGCCATCTTAATACCAAAAGAACCAAGTAACCATATCCGGAGTCAGGATATAGAGCCCTGATTATTGTCATCAATTTTGAGCAACTTCCAAACTCCCCAACCATCAGGCAAGGTGGAAATAGGCTTACATTTTTGGGCCTCCTCACCTTGAGATGCTCCTATGTATGTTTTAGTACCAACATCTCATTATGTCATTTCAGCAGCTTGTGGCCCATTTTTGTTATGAACTGTATACTATTGAATATATTATGCTTCCGTGGAGAAGTTGGGCTGTTGTATATGTAAAACCATATGTACAGCACTTTTAGAAAAATAAAAGTATTCTTTAGATGTTTTAAAATTTGAGGTCACTTTCACCTTTCAGACTAAGTACATCAGTACCTGTATGTGGGAGGCTGCTTCTCCCAGCCAGAGCCTTTAAGAAACTTAAACTAGAAAGAAATAGTCTGTGGATATGAAGAAGCCTCACTTGCTGCTCTAAAGGCACAAGATACACAGATGTTCTCAGGGCCCATAAATTTCCTTAGCTTCTCCAAGTAGAACAGAGTGTTCCCCTCCCCTGTCCAAGGGCACCACAAATTGCTGCCTGCTGCCTTCTTTCATACAAGGTAACTTGTATGCAATTAATGCAGCTCAATCAATAAAAAATTTGGAGGGTGGGAGAAGGTAAAAACACTACTTTCCCTTTGGAATCAAGAGTTCATCCAGAGGATCTTCCTCAAGAAGTGGTGAGATTGCAAGAGCCAGAGGTCCCAAATGACTCCACATAACCAGCATTCTCAGACACATCTGGACTGATGTGCATTATGAACTGACAGAGATTGTGACGGCGTCCACAAGACCTGCACAGCTCAAGTCAGATGGAGTCCCAGCACTAAGAGAAGAAAATGGACACAGGGTGCCCCTCCCCATAAGCAAGAAGTTATTTGCTGGCAAAGGGGGAATCAGTTTTATCTAATGAGCATATCACTGGGTATATCAACCACACTCCCTGGCAGGTCCCATGCCCAAGCATAGCTGGCCAACACAAAACAAATTAGATTTTTGATTATAATTTTTGTGAGTTTTTTGTTTGTCCATTCTTTTTTTTCCTCTGTGTGTATGTGTGTGTTAAAGAGAGATTGAAATGAATTTGGGTGGGTAGGAAAATAGGGAGGACCTGGGAATTGTCAGGGGAGGGAAAATATTATCAAAATAAATTCTATGAAAAAAATTAAAAGACAAAAGGGGTTCTTTGCCATCTGTAGTAGTAATCTGACGTGGGTATTGGTGGTTGCTGAAATTTCTGTGAAGTATTCTGTAAAGGGAATTGTGAGTGCTTCCCACAGATTGAGCCATTTCAATAGAATGCATATTCTCTGTCCTCTACAACCTTCAGGAGCCTTCAAAGATGAAGTTAATTACACACATTAAAAATATGAAAAACCTCTGAATCTTGAGGACTTCCATCCTAAGCCACATTTATTATGTTCAAAGTTGTCTGGATAAAAGGCATGTATAACATTAAAATATTAATCTATTTGTGCCATTTAGTGGTTTAAATTATTCACAAATGCTTGGGGAATTTTAAGTTTTCTGATTTTTTTTCTTACTAAGAATAGGTGTTTATAATGAGAATAATCAAGTTGGAAAAAGTATCTTAAGCTCTTCAAATCCTTCCCAGTTGGGCTTGTCTTTACTGTGCAACATCCTGCCCTAAGGACACTGTATGAGCTGTATCCATAAAGCGTTCTCAATTGGCTGGAGCATTTATCAGAACAACCAGGTAAATGTGTACTAGCAACTAATGGAAAATGCTAAGCGACTGTTTTCTAAGTGGAAGGAAAGTTCTCTAAACTGTCAGTCCTGCTTCCCTGGGTCTTCCATCCTCTTAGAATTATGGAGGAGATATGTTGGAGAAAATAATGTGATGGTTTATAGTTATTTAGTGTTCAGTCTGTGTTCTTGACTGATTTGAGAGTCTAGCTTCAACCCCACCCATTTTAAATTATTTAGTCTAGACTGTTTTAGGTACAGAAGAATTGCTATGGATATCTTCTCCTGGGTAGGTAGAAAGGCAATGGTAACTCATTTTTGCCAATCTCATAAAACTAAGGAACAATAAAATACTGATATTAACAGCTAGACTCATAAAAGCATAATATATCATCAATGGTGGAGTTTCTGGTATTGTTATTAGTTTCAACTCTGCAGACTCAAAATACTGTGAAGACCAAAAGGACACAGAACTTAGACTCAATTAGAGCCTCAAACTTTAAAAAGATATCTTAAGCCCTATAATATTTTATTCACTTTCAGTGTGTGTTTCTTTCCTAGTATTTTAAAAGTAATATTGCTCTTATTCAATTTCTACACTCCCTCCTTTGTTCTGTTCTTTAATTGGCAAAATCTCTGAAATTGTTTTAGGTTTTTGACAGTATTCTTCTTTAAGATTTACTAATGTCTTCTTTAGAATGGAATGTTCCTTGTGTAGTAATCTACAAAGGGCAGGCCAAATCTACTCCGTCTTAAAGGAGATGTAAATTTCTTCCAAAATCACCAACAGTTAACATTTGTTCTATTTCTGTCTCTCATACTATTTTGTCTATGATGGAATAATTTAAGAACATTAATGAAGACAGTTATTTTTCACTTTAAAAAAAAAGTTGTTATTGGTATAATTTAAATGTCCATATTTGACAGAACTAGAGTGATAGAGTAGTAGAACTATTTGCCTAAAATCCTGTAGCTGTACTTAGCAAAGAGAGAATTAAGAGATAGTAGTGATACTGGGAGATTGCTTTCTGGCTAAAGACACAAGTGCGAGCCTCAGAATTCAGATGTCAAGGACCCCCTTAAATAGCCGGTTAGTATGGCAGCCAAGTACCATTCCAGCCTCAGGAAGCAGCAACAGGAAACCCCCAAACAAGCTGACTAGCAGAAGTAGCCATATTGATGAGTTCTGGGTCTGTTAGAGAACACTGACTCAAAGAATAAGATGAAAAAGTGGTCGAGGATGATTCCAGGCATCAACTTCAGGCTTCCACTGGTGTACACATGCACATGTATGTACTCACACACTTGCACCCGTAGATGTAAATACATGCATGTGCATACACACCACAGTATGAATAGAGTGTTGCAGGGCTTGAGGACAGTCATGCTGCTTGTAGATCTAATGCTCTTTCCATTCTGCAGTGAAAGTGGGGAAGACTCAAGAAGACAGGTAACTAAGGACAAAGTTAACACCTTTAGGCTGTGAACCCTATCAGTCTGCTGCCTGCTTTTGTAAATAAAGTTGATGGGTTATTTTTAATACTCCCTCTAATTTACATATTGTCTTTAACTTTTTTTTTTCACAATACAAGGGCCAGTCTCTGGAATAGTTCTCAGAGACCGTCTGACCTACAAAGCTTAAGATATTTAGTCTTTCCTCCTAAACAGAAAAACATTGCTGACCTCTGGATTAGAGAAAAGATGAAAGAAAAATACGGAGGAGGCACTTTTAAAGTTTCCTTAGTTTTATGTTCGTTTCTGGTGGTTTGGAATAAACAGTTTGAATATTAAGCAAAGCTTTTCAGCACACTCAAGATGAATTGTAGGTTGTTGGTAACAAACGTGCATATATATCTGGAGAAGATCAATACTTATTTTCTGAAAGTGTTTTCTATAATGTGGATTTGTTTTCTAGATTCATCTTCATAACATATTCTTGAGGGCATAAGGGTAGTTAATTCAAAGTCATAGGATTTCATGCAGTATAAGATACAATGTACTTACCTCCAAGTACGTGAAAGATGAACTTGTAAATAAAGGGATTGGACGTATGTGTCCTTAAAATCCAACTCATGTGAACTTCAGCTGTTAAGTGACTGGACCTTTCTCCTCTCCTCTCTGTGTACAATTAATCACTCTCTGCTGTGCTTCTGAAAGACTTGGTGCAAAATACTATTGCAGCATTTATCACAGGGCATTGAGGAAGTTTGTCTTCTACATTAACTGTGACAAACTGGAAAATGAGGACAGTGCCTTCTTCTGGGCATCCCGACCTGGGACTCAGTCCCTGGTTCCCAAGCAATCTAAATGCTTGATGAATGAATGCATATTGCTGTCCTAGAGGACAAAGCAAGGGCCCCTGTGGAATTTCAGGAACAAGAGCTTTGTGAAAGTATTAGCAATCAATGGAAAGCTCTTCTAAGCATCATGTACGCTCACAGGACAAAATCGTTGTGAGGAGCCTGGGCTAGTTGATGACCGCCTTTGAGGAACTTACCTAAACCTTGATTCCCTTAGCTGGAACTGCAAATGGAAATAATGAAGGGCAGCAGCCTCCATGTGTGATTTGCAGTTGTGATTTTCCCTCAAATTCCTTCAAGGAGTTTATGAGGTCAAAGTGCTTTCTAAGAATACTAAGACATCATTTGCCCTTATCATTGTTGACTTGGCCAGTGATGGTACAGAAGCAAGAGCTGGAAAGGAAAACTGATGGTGCCCTGGCACAACCAAAGCTATAGCACCAGTCTAAGCTTGTTCTCAGGGTCTTCACCTTTTCCAATTTTTTTGCATTTATTTATGCTTACCTATTTGTGCATCAAGTGTGTGCCCATAGAAACCAGAAGAGGGCATCCGACCCTCTGGAACTGAACTGGCAGTTGCAAGTTCTCCTCTGTGAGTGCTGGGAATTTAACCCTGGTCCTCTACAAGAGCAAGTGTTCTTAATTGTGGAACCATCTCTCTAGCTCTCTCTTCATTTTTGTTGATACTCTGGGGAGTCAAAAGATAAGAGAAGGGGGAAAGACAATCACAGATTACCTATTTAATTAAATACCCCAAATAAAAGTATAAAACCATTAATTGTTTTAAATCCTGATCTTTGAGTACAATGTCCTGTTGGAGGAGGCTGCTTGTTGTCCCGGCCACCCCAAACAGAAACAATCACACAGAAATTGTATTAATTAAATCACTGCTTGGCCCATTAGCTCTAGCTTCTTATTGGCTGACTCTTACATATTAATTTAACCTATTTCTACTAATCTGTGTATCACCACGTGGCTGTGGCTTATCCACGTCTGTCTTTAGAGTTCCATGGCATCTCTCTGACTTCATCTCCTTTCTCCCAGCATTCTGTTTAGTTTTCCCCACCTAGCTCTGTTCCCCTATAGCTCTGCTATAGGCCCAAAGCAGTTCCTTTATTAACCAATGATATTCACAGCATACAGAGGGAAATCCCACATCAATGTCCTGTTTAGTATTCTATGTGAGTAAATCAGAAGTTCAGAAGTTTTCATAAATTACCTCTGATGCATGTTGAAGGATAGTGGCTCTCTTAAAGTATGTTTGTTATTGAATTGCTTGATGGATCTTCTAGTAACATTTCCACAAACCATAACCTTTATTAGAAATAATAACCAATCAAAATAATTATAATGACTCAGATTTTGTCTAGGTAGAAAGAAATTTTTTGATAAAGGTGCTACTAAAACAAATAGAAAAATTCTAAGTTTTCTGGTATGCCATGCTAAGAATTAATGGGTTTTTAAAATATTGATTTCGTTTTAATTTAGCATGATACTTCTGTAAATGTTCCTAGACTGCACCCATTGTAAGGATAAACTCACCTCTAAGATAAACAGTTAATTAAATGGATAAAATTATTGTATTAATAGAAAAAAAGTTTCCATATTTTACAATACCTTAAACATGTTTGATTGCCAATACTGCTTTTTAATTAACATTTAGTGTGTGTGTGTGTGTGTGTGTGTACATGCATGTACATATGTGCCATGGAGCAGGTTTCAAGGTTAGAGAACAACTTACATAATTCAGTTTTCTCCACCATATTGTGCCAAGCATTAAACTCAGGTTATCAGACCAAAATAAACATTTTCAATTTGAGCTGTCTTGCCATCTCCAATACACTTTTTGAAGAACCAAGAAAAGCAATTGTGTAAACATACACAAACACATGTCAACTGTATACACAAATGTATTTATACAATAGACTTAGGTCACTGTGTGAAATATAGATGGGCCTTCCTAGAAAAAATAAATTAATAATTTACTCCAAGCATTGTATTGAAAGGAAAAAGCCAATTCAATTTGAATAATGTTGGGAGATAAAGTATGCCAGTATTATTTCTTTTATTAATGAGTAGAGATACAAAAAACTCAATAAAAATTACATTAAAAACTCATAAACATTATTCAAATCTTCTTTTTCCATCAGTCATATTCATAAAGCTGACATTTCTATTTAAATGATAGTTAATAAAATAGAATTTTATTTAGTGAGTCAAACAATACAGGAGCTGGTTCCCACTCTCAGCAATGGTTGCAGGCTTGGGCAGGGCTAGGTTGGGTGCCAGGCCCTGGGGTTGGATTAAGCATGGGATCAAACATTCTTCTTTCATTCCAGGGTCTGATTGTTAGCAGAACATGCTGTTATGTAACTGGGTGCCATGAAAGGACAAGCTTGTGAAGTTTAACAGAAAATTATTAATTCGAACTTTGTGTCTTCCGAGTTACGTATTCTATTCTTTGTTGGCATCAGAGACTTCTGTTGAATGAGGATATATTCATTAGGAGGCCTTTTTTAAGGATTAGAGAAACTGTTAAAAGCACAAAGACTGGAACTAAGTGTCATCAGATAAAATGTATTTATTGCCATTAAGCTACACAGATGCACAAGGAAGGTTGGGCCTTGGGGACTGGTAAGAAGGAAGTGCTTATGGGGGAGGTCTTCCAAGAAGGGGAGATAGATAGATGCCTTTTTGGAGACTCCAAAACCAGGAACTATATACAGGCAGAGAAATTCTCCCACATAGACATGGGAAGAACTTGATAAACCAAGAGGCACTGTGTACAGTTCATTATATTTGTTAATTTTCTCATTGTTATGACAGTATGTGACAATGACAACAGAAAGAAGGGCTCACCGTGGCTCATTCTTTGAGAATGCTGTGTCATGGCAAGGAAGATGGCATGGCAGAATCATGATGCAGCAAGGCACATGGAATCCTCGGTCAGGAGGCAGAGAGCAATACATGACAGTCTCCGCCAGACCCCTCTCTCTGTCTCTCTCTGTCTCTGTCTCTGTCTCTCTCTCTCTCTTAGTCTGGGATTCTATTTAGGGTGGATCTTCCTAGTGCAGTCAGCACACAGGAGAAGCTCCATTACAGATTAGAGATTCTGGGTCGTGTCAAGTTATCAGTCAAGATTAGTCATCACGTTTGGCAAGACTGTAGCCTCTGGTTAAAAAAAATGCTGAAGATAATTAATAGTCCTCACAAAGGTAAGACTTACTGTATACTTCAAATGAAGTATACTTCAAATGAAAAATACAGAAAGTATATGGCTCTCACAATCAGCCATATGAATGAAGATAAATAGTTCTGAGCTTTGTTTTGGAGGTAGAACATAGGAATTGTGTGAAGATCTGGAACTGGAGGAAGAGAGAAAAAGAGACTTCCAGATTTCTGGTTAAGAGGAGTGATTATTAGTGAGCAAAGTTAGGAAAAATATTTCATAGAATAATGATTAATTGCATTTGGAATTTTAATCTGATTTATTAGGACCTGAGAAAAGAAGGAGATGTAGCCTTGAGAAAAGACTGGAGGGTGATAAAAGTTCAGACAATAGAAATCCCATGTCCCATGCTCCCATCCTGGCTACATTAGCGCCCTTGTGTCTCTGACTTAAACCTTTCTTGTTCTAGGCACTTAAGGCAGCCCACCTTTGTAACGAGAAGGTCTGGATCTTAGTCTAAGTCTGTGATAGAAATATGAAATGTCCTTCACAGTTATTTTAAGGCTCAGATGTTTTTTTCTGTATGGATTCCATTTATATATTGTGTATATAAACAGAGAATTATAGATTGAGAAATTAAATATTTAAATTAGGTAAATGCCAGCAAACCCAGTGCCAGGAGTAAATTCATTGGTAAGGCTTTTGCTTGTAGTTATATCAAAGTGCACTATCGTGTATTCTGATTCATCATAAAGCTTAGGAGATGGGATCTGAATCAAATTGCCTGAATCCAGATATCAGCCACTTACTATTCCTTTGACTTTGGGCAAGTTATTTAACCTTTTCTATAAAATGGAAATAGTGTCTCCCTTACAGGTGGTTGTGAAAATGAAATGCACAAAGGATGGTTTGCTGATACATAATTAAGGTCTCGGTGTACACTAGGTCATTTTACTGTCATTGGCAGCAGGAGCAGCATCATAATCATTTATTATCATCAAATGACAAAATTTTAGTGCAGAATGGATGCTGGAGATAATCATATAGGCTTTATAGATGGGCAAGGGGAGCCAAGGAAGGCTAGAAATAAAACGTTCAAGGATACACAGTTGGTGGAAGACAGCAGTGAGGGCCCAGCACCTGTCAGCTGAATGTGCCTCCTGTTGTCCTTTGGTAAAGCAGTTCTGTGATTTCATGAGTTCATTACATAAAACAGTTTTCAGCTGACAATCATCAGGAATTATAGGCAAAAAACAATGGCTTATCTCTCCTTCATCAATGAGTTCAACAATGGTCACAACACTTTTCTTTAGAGATTTTAGTTTAGCATGAGCTGCTATATACATGTATCATAATAGTCCTGATTTGTATGTATATTGAGGTAACAGCTATTCTGTAGTCAATCAGTAATGGACTGCAGATGGCCCAGTATTCTGATAAACAGAGCAGTAAGATGCTACCATTCTCTTTGTGCCTTCAACTTAATAATTTTTATTAAGTAGATTAAACCCATGTCTTAGTAGATGTTCTTATTTTGTAAGTTTATAGTAAATATTTTGCCTTTAGGCTAAAGTGATTAAATATTAGCACTTATCCCAAAACATTGTGCTAACATCACAGAATATTTAATACTACTAGAGCTTCATATAAAATATTCTCACCTGAAAACCCATACCAGTTCATAAATGTAGACACTGTTAATAAAGTACTTGAATAAAAATAGATTTCATATTCTGCCATCAAGTATATTTGAATTCTGGCTGCGTTTGTGCAATTTGTTATGGGAGTTAGGGTTGAGGTGAGAGAGATGGACACAGATTTTCATTATCAACTCATAATAAGGAATACCAAATAAAAAATTTGAGAATGTGACCAAAGATAAGTGACTGGTGGATTTTCAGGCTCTAAAAATGAAAAGTAAGGAAGAGAGGATGAATTAAGTAAAACAAAAAGAGATAAGTAAATGGAAGCTACTATGGAGGAAAACTGGAGTGGGTTTTCTTATTAAGTAATGTTAAGACATATTGCCTTAATGTCCACTTGGCATCATTTGTAGTAGTAAATTGGCAAGTTCTATCACCCTGTTCTTTCATCTTGCATTATCACGCACTGTCTTCAGACTTCTTTACCTCCAAAATATTTATTTTCCGTAATAAGATATTTTGTTCACTAAAGTAAAATTGGGGCCTTTCTTTTATTGTTTTTATTGAGCTATATGTTTTTCTCCACTCCCCTCCCTTCCTCTCACCTCCTTTTATCTTCTGCCATGCTTTCCATGGCTCCAATTTACTCAGGAGATCTGTTTTTCTACTTCCCATGTAGATTAGATCCATGTAAATCTTTCTTAGGGTCTTCATTGTTGTCTAGGTTCTCTTGAACTGTGAATTATATGCTGGTTTTTATTTGCTTTATGTCTAAAATCCACTTATGAATGTTAATTGTCTTTCTGGATCTGACTTACCTCACTCAATATGATATTTTATAGCTCCATCCATTTGCCCACAAATTTCAAGGTGTCATTTTTTATTCTGCAGTGTAGTACTCTATTGTGTAAATGTACCACATTTTCCTTATCTATTCTTCAGTCAAGGGGCATTTAGGTTGTTTCCAGGTTCTGGCTATGACAAACAATGCTGCTATGAACATAGTTGAGCACATGTCCTTGTGATATGATTGAGCATCTTTTGGGTATATACCCTAAAGTTGTATTTCTCGGTCTTGAGATAGGTTGTTTTCTAATTTTCTGAAAAAACACCATACTGTTATCCCAAACAGCTGTACCAGTTTGCACTTGCACCAGCAATGGAAGAGTGTTCCCTTTACCCCACATCCTCTCCAGCATAATCTGTCAAGTGTTTTTGATCCTGGTCATTCTTACAGGTGTAAGGTGGAATTTCAGTGTTGTTTTGATTTGTATTTCTCTAATGGCTAAGGATGTTGAACATTTTTGTAAGTGTCTTTCAGCCATTTTAGACTCCTCTGTTGAGAGTTCTCTGTTTAGGTGTAAAAGTGATGGAGCAAGTGCTCCATTTCTGTAACCTGCAGGGTGATCATGGTGAGAAGAAAATGGACAAGGCATCCTAATAAATGTCCACCAGCAAATTACACACTGTGGCTGCGTTGTGCCTTAAGTTTTCTTTATACTTATACCTAGTTATAATTGGGTTAAGTTTTACCTTTTCTTTTCTTACTTTCCTTCTTCCCTCTTTGCCTTCCTTCCTTTCTTTTATTTTCTTTCATTTTAGACATGGTCTTGTTTATATCTCAAGCTAACCTAAACCCTTGACTATTCTGCCTCAGTCTCCTGAGGACAGTCCTGTGTCACTATGTCCAGCTTAGACTAAATTTTCTTTCCAAGAAATCACTTATAAGAAATGAGTCTCTTGAAAGTCAATTTTAATGCACATAACAAATTCCTTTTTTTTCCTTCAGGAAATTGGGCTCTTTTGGCAAGTATAAGATGTACATTCAACAAACAAAATAGTTACTGACTTGTGATAATTTTTAGAAAAAATGTTTTAATTTTTGGTATATTATGATCAAATGATTTATGCTGTGTTTTTATGACATAAAATATAGCATAAATAAATAAAACTTTAAAGTCCACTGTATTCCAGTCTTAGGACTTGTGAGCACTAGCAATCACACTTCAATATTTTTTTTGGTCATAATAAAACATATGTAGTTTTCAGAATGTGGAAACTGGGATAAAGACAGGCCTATGCCTTGTGCCTGTATCAGCAACAGCACTTGGAAGGCTCAGGAAGGAAGGCAGGAGGCATTGCTTGCCAGCCTGTACCACAGAGTAAGACCCTGCCTCAGAAAAACAAATCAGAGAAGAAAAGAAAAAGAACTGTAATGGGCCTATAAAACCAATGCAGTGGCTTTTCCAATGAAGGGTATGCAGGAAGCATTACAGACATTTGTGACAACAGAAAGCTTCATACAGACAAAAAGGAGGGGTGGAATTTGGATCATTATTTGTTTATTCAAAAAAAAAGTGTTCCTGAGAAGAACCAGGTACGATTGAAATGTAACAACTCTTTTAATTGGAAGGCTCAGTCCAGCCAATCAATCATAGTGCTTTGTATTTCATGAGGGATTGATACTGCTGGTTAACATTTACTCATGGGTAGAAATAACAGTATGTGTTCTGAATTAAGTGTACAAAGTATTTACTATCCAGGAAGTTAGTTTAGATAGAATTAGTTGATTTTAGGTAACACTATAAGTTGTCTTTCTCTCTGGTATAATCTTCAATCTTAATTTGTGACCCTGATGAAAATATACTTTAAAAATTAGGTGGTATTAATTGCTTTTGTAGATTTAATGAACATTAAATTAGCCTAGGGCAGGATCTATAGGAAATGAAGACATTCTAGAGGAATTTCCAGACCTTTTTATTTTTAGAGTTGAAATCTTTAGCATTCTTATGTTTCTTCTACACCTAGCTCAGGAGAGCACCCAGGTGATACTTTCCCAGTCAGCACTTATGTGAGTAAATATTATCAGTCTCTCTCTCTCTTTCTCATTAACATCTTTAGTTCTAAAATATACAACTGTGAATTTTTACCTTCAGTATAAACCTGGAATAATGCTGCAGAATAGTAATGATTTTCCATATGGAAGGACCCAATCAAAAAATAAAGTATGCTTGATCTTATTTTTTGCTCAGATGAATTCAATGAATGGAGTTTCAGTTTAAATGGAAATTAGTTATTGAACACAGTGCAAATATAAGATCATTTACAAAGTTAGAAAACCTCCCTTCTTGTATATTTTCCATTCAGTACCCTTTGATTCCACAACACCTTTTTCACAGCCTACTTCACTTTTTAAAGCGGGTAGTGCTGAAATGCAGGCTGAGACTCTCACTGTAGCAATTCACATTGCTCATGGTCCTGGAGTGGCAGCTGAAGCAAGTGGCTGCATAAGGAATGTGCAGTGCCCCTGGAAAATGCAGTTATGTGAATATGGCTATATTTTAGTAAAAGTAGATTCGGCATTTGCTTAACTTGCTTTTTTTTTAAAAAATGGAAATGAGCAAAGTATAAAAAATTATAACCTATATATACACTTTTAGGTAAGAAGAGAAGAAAAACAAAACGATGCTGTTATAATCCCATTTCTTTCAGAGTGTGCCATAGTCTTAGATACTTGGCAAAAAGTCAAGTCACATTTTTGTGGACTATTATTACAAGTTAATATAAAGAACTTGAAACAATTTCTCCTCCTAACTGGGCTTTTTCTCCACCACTTCTTTCATTTCTTTACCCAACCCCTCCTCCTCTTTCCCCCTATATCCCGTAACCAATTATAGATACATAGAATCACAAAATCAATTTGCTTAGCCAGACACATAAGTGCAGCATACATACAACACAGCTAAGCAGTCATTGTCCTCATGCCTGAGGAATTTAAAATCTAATAATCCAGAAATTTCAATCACACAGGCACATGTTGAATTAGAACTTCAACAAATATTAAATATTAGGGAAAGAATAAAGTGTGTGAAATATCAGTTTTCTGCATTTCAATTTGGATTGTGTGTATGTCCCCTATATGTGTGTGCCTCGCCCTCTGCTCTGTGTGTGTTGTGTGTGCCCCCTCTGTGTGCATGCGTGCGTGCGTGTGTATGTGTACTGACACATGCCTGTTTGTACGTGGTACTGATATATGTAATAAACTGCGCATGTGTAGTTTGGGACTTAGAACAGGCTAGTTCTTGTACATGTGTACATATTTTAATCTGTGAGCACTGGGCAACAGTGGCCCCAGCAGTCAGACTTCACAAGATCTACATGGATGCTGTTCTCATCACCCCAGCTTCCATTTCCTTTAAGTCACTTGAGATCACAGGCTCAGATTCCTACTCTGCCCCACACTGGAGTATTAATTCTAAAGCTGTCCTGAGACCAGTTTCACTGTGTTGTACTTATTAGCTAAAGAAAACCTGATTCTAGAACCTAGAAGATAGCTATGAAATGTGGTTCAGATCAAGTTCCTTTGTGTATGTGAGTGAGTGAGTCTGTGTGTGTGTGTGTGTGTGTGTGTGTGTGTGTGTGATGTTTGCACATGTCCGCATATGAGCCCTTGTGTGTGGAGACTGGGAGTCAATGTTGGGTGGCTTCCTCTGTTGCTCACTACCTTGGTTTTTGAGGCAGGGTCTCTCACTGAACCTGGAGCTGCAGGTTCAGCTGCAGCCTCGGTGTGCTGTGTGATAGCCAGCACACCAAGGCTGCTCCCATAGACTTCCTGCTACACTTAGCCTTTTCTGAGGTGCTGTAGATCAAACTCGAGTCTTCTTGCTTGCATCACAACCACGTTGCTGACTGAGCCATTTCATCCCACATTTCTCTTTTCTGAGTCATCTTACATTTCCCGTTCCAGTTTCTTCCATTTCATTCCTATGTACGTTTCTGAATGTCCTCCACCCGATAGGACATTCCTGAGGTACACAGTAATTATGAAGGAATATGACCACAAATAAGGCTGTAGCATCTAGCCAGTGTTTTTCTCCTGCTGTGCTGTAGCCTACTATAATTCAGAATGTGCTATTTGATGTGTGACATATTATTTTCTCCGTTGGAGACAATACTACACAGTGATTATTCAAAGGGTAGGTAAATAGCTCTGAAATAGAAAGACGTAAAACAATGAGGGAGAACAGAAATAGGTTTGATGTCACTGTTTTGAAAATTTTGTGTATAAACACACACTTATATATCAGTACACATAAAGGCATATGCAGGCTTACTCTGTCACTAGACGTGTATGACACTGAAGTCAGGAAGGATATGTACCAATCAGGGTATCAGTGATTACGCCAAGTGAATGAGAACAGAAGGCAGAAGTATCAACAAACTTTGACATGAATTAACTTGATATGTGAACTACTCACTATAATCAAAGTAGAATGCTGTTCTGTGAATGCTCCTGTAAGCCACAGGATAGAATCCACTCTGCCTATACCACAGGGGACTCTACCCCAACTGGGTATAGGTGATTGCCTAAGGGAAGATAGGAGGAGCTGTGCTGAGCGACCGACACAAGATGCCAGTGGTCAGTGCTGTCCTTGAGTTCTCCATCTGGTCACTGGGTTTGTGTATTACTGCATTTGTCATCACAATGTGTGTAGTAAAGCTTAAAAATTAAATGCAGTGACTCTTTAGAATTTATTCTTTTTTAATATTTTGTACATACTAATCCCAGTTCCCCCTCCCTCCCCTCCTGTTCCCCCCACCTTCTCCTCACTCCACCCCCTATCTGCTCCTCAGGGAGGGAGAGTAAGGCCTCCCATGGGGAGTCAATGAATACTGTCATATCACCATGTTGAGGCAGGACCAAGGCCCTCCCTCTCGTGTCTAGGCAGAGCAAGGTTTCTCTTTATAGGAAATGGGCTCCAAACAGCCAGATCCTTCATTAGGGATAGCTCATGATCCCACTGCCTGTGGTCCCAACAAATTGCCCAAGTCACCCACTGTCACCTGCTTTCAGTGGGACTAGATCAGTCTTATGCTGGTTTCCTATTTGTCTATTTGTCCCACTAATTCGGGTCAAGTTTCCTGTGGGTGTCCTCATCAGGGTCCTGACCCCTTTGCTCATGTTGTTGCTCCTCCCACTCTTCATCAAGACTCCAGCAGTTCTGTCCAGTGATTACTTCCCCACCTAATAGCTCTTAATCTGCATTTCTGCATCTGCTTCCATCAGTTATGGATGAAGGTTTTAGGAGATCATGCCTATTTCCCCTTCCTAGGTGGATCCATGAGTGTTTCTTTTAGGAGCTCTTTTTTACCTCGTTTCTCTGGGGTTGTAGTCTGTAGGCTGGTCCTCCTTTACTTCATGCCTAATATTCACTTATGAGTGAGTACAAACCATATTTTTCTTTCTGGTTCTGGTTTACCTCACACAATGGTTTTCTTTTTTTCCACTTCTGTCCTTTTCCTGCAAATTTCAAGATGCTATCTTTAT
Organism: Dicrostonyx torquatus; assembly: GCA_028555095.1. Classification (NCBI taxonomy): domain Eukaryota; kingdom Metazoa; phylum Chordata; class Mammalia; order Rodentia; family Cricetidae; genus Dicrostonyx; species Dicrostonyx torquatus. Next base: position 14,137,806 of record JAQHUG010000014.1, read on the forward strand.
CACTGAATACTACTCCATTGTGTAGATGTGCCACATTTTCTTTATCCATTCATTAGTTGAGGGGTATCTAGGTTGTTTCCAGGTTCTGGATATTACAAGTAATGCTTCTATGAACATAGTTGAGCAAATGTCCTTATGGTATGAGGGTGCCTCCTTTGGGTATATGCCTAAAAGTGGTACTGTTGGGTCTTGAGATCGATTGATTCCCAGTTTTCTGAGAATTCTCCATACTGATTCCCAAAGCATCTGTACAAGTTTCCATTCACACCATCAGTGGAGGAGTGCTCCCCTTTCCCCACATGCTCTCCAGCAGGAGCTGTCATCAGTGGTTTGATCTTAGCCTGCTATAAACTGAAAGAATGCATGCTAAAATTATGAATAGAAATAAATAACAACAACCAAAGACCCAGAAGGTTGTTTGCTACCCACCCTTTACCTGTCCAGATGCGCAGATGGGTAAGGCCAGTTGCTACATGCAATAAATCGCTGCCCCTTATATTTGTTCCTGAGTTATATGTATTATCCTTTGTCCCATCTCTCACCAGACTAATGCTTGGCATCAAGGCCCAGTAGATCTGACTTTTAGGATCCACTGTGACATCTTCTTTATTAGCTGGTAAGGTCATTTTGGAACTGACAAATTGAAAAGTTTTGTTCATTAAACCTTATGGTAGTTTTGGATTCCTTGAGAAAAATTAAAGGATTTTACAGTGCTGTAGAAGCAGAGAAAATTGCTACAATGTAATCATGTTTGTTCCTTTCCTTAAGAAAAATGACTATCAAGTCAACAAATGACCAATAAATTTTATTGGACTCATTACCCAACTAAAGTTACTTGGGAAACAAATAAAAAAGCAGCTGAGGGTATAGGGTCTGGCGTCACTAGGAACTGGCGTTCGGGGGCCTTTCAGTCATCTCAGTGCTTTTTCTGCCCCTCCACATCCTGATAGCAGTTCCCGTGACTGCAGCCCCCAGCCTATCAGATTCTATAGTTGTTGAGCCATGGCTCTCGCTCGTAATTGAAGTTTCAGAAATATCCTCACATTCTTCAGAAAAGCACACATTTTGGGGCTCACACGATGTCTGAATATCTGCTCCTTAGTAAGTCAAGGAGTCTTTCAACGTGGCTCAGCACCTCTCAATGAGCCCCGGCCTGTCAGCTTTTCTTCCAGAGCTTCAAACTCCTGCCCCTCTAAAGCAGTGACATGTGAAGCCCATTGGAAGCCCATTAAAGTCATTACCACAGCCAGTGACTAGCAAACACCTTAAACATTCATTCCCATGGCCAGGGTTGCTCTCCTCAAGGTGATGTAATAGCTGATATAATGAGAAAGAGGTCCTGTGCTTCCCAGGGTATTAAGATTTCCTAATGGGTTAAAGCAAGTTCCATTAGAAACACATGCTACCAAAATTTAACCAATCATTCCCTCATTATGTTGCAGCTGAATTTTCTGACTGAGAAATTTCAATTGTTCAGAAGTTTTGCTCATTGGGCCAGATAACTTGTCAGGCACTATATGTGAATTATCTTGTACTCTCTTTTAGCAGAACAGCGATACACAAATTAAATGCAACCGTGCCAGTGTTTAATCAAGTTAGGGAAGAGGCAAATGAGGAGAAAGGGAGGAAGAGAACCTTGGTGCTGAGGAGCATATCTGTAATCCCAGCATTCTGAGAGGTTGAAACTTCAAGGCCACAAGTTCAGGACCAGCCTGGACTACATAGAGATCCTGTCTCATAAGAGTGAGCTCTGGATTAAGGACAGAGAACAGTTTTTGTCTCTGATGAGGCAGGGAGGTGCAGTCACCCCTCTAGGTGGCAGGCATTGAGAAGAGCCCCGGCAACCAACTCCGGAGAGCCGGTGGTTTGCCTCACTTCTTCAAAAAGCAAAGCAACTGATGGCTTTTTTAAGTACACGAGAGTTAAGAAGGTAGACAGAGATGTGCAGTGTAAGGAAAAGAGTTTGTACGCATTTGCACTAGGCTGAGCTCCTCACCTTGTGAAAGGGCTTTGGGATATATTTTGCCTGATGAATCAGTTTGCTTCTTGGAACTATGAACTATCCAGCCAATGAAACATGAATTCACCTCTTAGGAGAACACAGTGATTGGTAGTTTCCAGTTTGAAGATCTCCATTTCAGTGCTTAAGTCTTTAGGAAGTTTAGAATATAGAAATAAATTGTCATGTTTACCTAAATGATTACCTACCAAGCATGGACATTGTCTTTCAGTTGGGCCTATCTGTTATTAATAATGTATGCAATCTTGTCTTTTGAAGGGGCTGTTTAGGTTTGTTGAATTTTATTTATTATCAAGGGAAAGCTAAGGCTTTGAGTATCATGGCACACGTGGAGGTCAGAAGACAACATTGCCTTCTGCTTTTATGTGGGTTCCCAATTTGCCAGGCTCCAGTTGCCAGGCTTTCTCAGCGAGTAGCTGTACCCACTGAGTCATCTCACAGGCCTTTGGTTTTTGTTTCCTGAGTCATGGTCTAATGTAACCCAGGCTACCCTCTAACTCCACATATAACTCAGGCCGCCTAACCCCTCCCCCCACCTCCGTCTCCTGTGTGCTGAGATTGTAGACATGTGCCCCACCACACTGTGTTATAATGCAGCCTTTTCAATAATTTCTCAGTATAAACGTGTTTAAGAAAATTCAGATTAGCAAAACTTGTTCAAAAGGAGCTAAGGAAAAATACTGATCCTATTTTCTGTCTTTCCTAGTATCAGAAATAGCAAAGGACTTGGCATTTGGTCTTCTCTAGCTGTCTATCAGATGGGTGTATGACTATGTGTTTATATCCACAACAGGCATCTTACTTGTCTTTTTCTGTAATCTAGTGTCTAGAAAAGGGCTGAATGTACACTCATAGATCCCGGTGAGGTTTCAGAATTAAAATGCTGTGTTCTTTAGTGGAGAAAATGCCATGGTATGACCTCTGGATATTAATGAGTCAAGCCCACTTGCTGGATGGTATGCCTGGAATCTGCTCTCTCTCTCTCCATCTCTGCTGTCTCACCAGGCTGCTCTTTCCTTTCTACCAAGGCAAGAGTAAACCATGTGAGGCTGAAGTAGCAATAGAGCTTCACTATGCATTCTTATTGAGCTGGATTACCGTGTGCTCAACTGCCACATGAAAGAGGGAAAAGGAAGGTTAACCGTGGTTTTCAAGCGCTCCTTTGTGGGAGGGTGACCTCTGCTATCCCACATCACTGTTGTTTTCAGAATGACTGAAGCTTTTGATGATGTCGAGGAGGATTATGAATCATGACATCCATAACTGAAGTTTCAGGGAGATTTAATTATATCGCTGCTTTGGAGAAATCCACACAGAACCATATTTAGGCATGATTTCCCAAGGCAGTTCATTTGGTTTCCACGTCTCTGTGTTTCTTCTAAACTCTCTGGTAAACACCCCGAGCTGCTGAATGTTTCTTCCTGATAGATGCCGAGAGCATTTAAGCTAACACTCAGCTGTTTGTTTATCGTGTCTTCCAACTTTTTCCCGTCTCTGTTTAGTATTCAGTGAGACGGTGTGAAGGCACCATCTGCACTACAGCTGCAAAGGGCTTACCTTCCATTCTCCTTCTCCCAAGGAGCCAAATGCCCCCATGCACAGCCTGGGACGGTCGCTTGGGTCTTCCACCATATGTTTCCTATGGCATCCTGGAGCTAAGGCAACTAATGGCTCAGAAGATGCAGCTAGCCTTTCAGTGACTGGCTGCATTCATTCATATAGGCTGCATAAAACGAAGCCACTCTTAGTTCCTTCCTTGTATTGTGGCATCAAGCTGAGGAGTTGAAATGGGGGTGGGTGGCAGCAGATAGGCTGGGGTCCCTCCCCTTGTGTTGCATTGGTTTGCCTCGCCTCACATAACCACACACTCCTAAGTGTGGAATAGAGTACCAATACATACATGTACACATTAGTGTCCAAAACATGCACTTAGTTAAATTTCAAAGTCCGTGGCAGACACAGAATGGAAGCATGAAGCAAATTTGACAAAGTGAAAGCTCCATCATTTTGCACCCTGCTGGCCTTACCTTGGCGTGCGTGCTCCCCCCCCCCTCTTTATTTTAAGGTAAAATTAAAACTCTTTTTGAAAATCCTCCAGGGAAGTCACAACTCTTTCTTTTACACAACACTCCATGGCACAAGACATCATGGTAACTATAATAGAGACATTAAACCAGGTCCTGTCACCAGCTGGAGAAACAGTTACACTGATTTTCTCTGACTCTGATCTGGCTTGAGGGAAGGTTTTGAATGAGTCAGAGGCTTAGCTTTGGTTTGATTTTCGTGAGGATGACAGAAACTGCATACAAAAATAAACTCTGCTGGCTCTGGTGGTGTAGGTGTGGGCGAACCTGAGCCAACCCTGAGGGCGAGATAGCAGGAGAACGGCCTGCCCCTTGCTCATTGCTGGAAGGGATGAACTAGCCAGCACCATGCTGGAGAGCTTATCCTGGTGATGAAGACGAGAGACAGCTGGTGTGCTGACCAACCCTGCAACTCCCCAGGCCCAGGCAGGGCTATAAGGAGGCCCACTCCAACATCCACCCCATCTATGATCTGCTGGAGCACATGAAGGGGCCGGTCCTAAAGACGCAAAGCTGCAGGATCTCCAAGACACAGACACAGGGTAATAATAGGATATCCAAGAGGAACCCCAGAGAGAGTTCATTATCCAGTAGTGTAGCAGAAGCCAGAGACCTCAAACTAGACCAGTGACACATAGCAAGGAAGACTTACAAGCAAAGATGAATGGGCTAAGGGTTCATTATGTGACTCAATGGGCCACACTACATTGTTTTCCCCTGGTTGGTTTGGTTTTTGGTTTTCTTTAAAATTTTGTTTTGATTAGGGGGAAGTTGCATGGGCAGAGGGCTGAAGTGAGGGAACAGGAGGGCAAGTGGGATCAGGATGTATGATGTGATCTCTACAAAGAATCAATAAAATTTTAAAAGAAAAATCTCATCATGGAAGTTGTAGTGTAACACAGCGAGTCACACAGCATATTCTTTAGTCCATAGATCTTTACTGTCAAGTGTTCATCGCGAGGAGTCATTAGTCTGGTTTGAGACCTCTGGCTTCTGCTACAAATAGATTCTGGGCCCCCGAGATTTTTCTTCTTTTAAAAAATTTTCCCTCAAATTTTATTTTATTTTATTCTTGTTGTGGGGGACTGCAAAACCAGAGGGCAGACACGAAAGAAAGGGAGATGAATCGGATTGAGGTGCCTGATGCAAGAGACACAAAGGATAAATACAAAGAAAGTTAAAATAAAACACTGAAGAGCCACCACAGTCACCCCAAAACTGACCACAGGATGCTGCGCAGGTGGCACCTGACTTCTTGAACATGGGAAACATTTACCTTTCCCCTGAGTGCCTTTTCTCTCATTCCTCTGTACTTTCCGGCTGTCAGAGATAGCCCCGTCTTTCTCATCACTGTTTTCTGGAGATGCGGGAAAATTTCAGGGGGTAAAAAAAGAAAGCACTTGAATTGGATCATATTTTTATATTGGGAAGCTAACTAGGAATTTGGCAATTGTAGGTGTGAGCCCAGAAATATTTCATTATCTTAATTGCTATTTTAGTGCTCAGGTTCCCTTTAATTGGATACTTTCCTTTTTTTGAAGCCACCCACTTCTTAGATATTTTTTTTAAGATTGTTAGATATTCTTCATGTTTAACATAGAATGAAGAGGATTATATTGCCATCCAGATGCAGACATGGAATACTTTTAAAAGAATGGAAAAGCCATCTTAAGTAATCATCTTAATGCTCTCTTGGATCTATACCATACTGTCCTTCTATAACCTTTGCTCTTCTTTAATGGATTTTATCATGTTAATCTGTAGATGCTTCTTTCCATAAGTTAAATAGATGAAAATTATATCTGCCTCAGACACAGTGAAAAATTACACTGTACTGGAGCTTCAAGTGAATCGCTCAGAATGGTTATTAATAAACTTTGGAGCCAGGAAGGAACCACCTCTTCTTGACTTCCACTCCCTTCTGGGCCTATTGCCTTAGACACAGGACAGGCCTCACAATGCTTTGTATGGTGATTTTATGGGCTTGTGTCACTCCACAGGAATGCTGTGGGCCATTGCAAGCATTCCTAATTAGGGATGTAGTCTTTTTACCTTAAAGTAAAGGAGGTGAGTAGTCCAGTCAACTTATTGACTTACTGCAAGGGTTGATCAGAGAGGAGTTGATTGGCCATTAACAGAGGTCTAAATATTGCCAAATATAGAGCCCCTTTGGGTCTATTTATCTGGTACAAAGTGTTTACCTGGATTTAACTATGTACCACTTAATTAATTCATGGATTTAAGAAAACTTCTGAAACTTATCCAAATAAAACTAATAAAGTCAAAGTGGGGCTGGAAATATAACTCAGCATATAGATTGTTTCTCGTGGTATTCCTGAGTTCAGTCTTCACAATTGGAGAAAGAGAGCAAAGCTGGGGCAAGAGGAGGGGAGGTGCTAACTGTTGAGTGATGTGGGAGGCTCCTCCGCACTGTGGGTATCATGCTTCCCTAGGCACAGAGACGGTCCTGGGCTGTGTAAGTGAGAAACAATAGCCTAGCTATCGTAGCAAGCTGACAGCATGGGCACATTTATTTTTCTATTTTCTCTGCCATGGATATGATATGACCAGCCATCTCACCTCAGCACGGCTTCCCTGCAGCTACGCGCGATGGCGTACAATTGGAAACAGCAAATTCTCCTTCTCCTAGCTGCTTTGGTCAGGATCTGTTATCACAGCAACAGAAATTTGCCCGAGCAATCTGCTTCATTTTCATCGATGTATAACAGATTGCACGACACAGCCATCCATGCACAGAAGTGGATATGCCACACACTGGGTTAGCGTGTATGCTCTTGGGTGTGTTTGACTTCATTAGGACGTTGTGGTTTTAATGCCTGGTTGCCTTCCGTAACTCCAGTCATGACCAGTAAGCCCCATTTAAAGCTGTGTAAAACTAGAGCAGTAGAGCCTCGCCTCACAAGTCACAGCGGCTGCTGTCATTGTCAATCTGCCCAGCCGACTGCACTCTGTAAAAACAGTTGTGTACCAAGGTAATGCAGGTGGAGCACCATGATGCTATCCTGTAATTGTTTCCAAAAATACGTGCAATAGTCATTGCTAAAACGAGGAAAAGTGCTATGTTGTTTTTTTAAAAATCACTATCATAGGGGAAATTTACCACAAGGAAATATTAGTTACCTGACTAAATAAACATTATCATTAAGCTCAGCACATAGGTTTTCTGAGAAGAAACCTTTACCCTTTCAAAAAAACTTTTTTTCCAAAGAATTGGCAATTGGTAGTAACTACAGGTTACACGTTGTAACTTTCTATTGGGTTGCTCTTCTTCCCCCTCCCCCCACATTATGCTTTTATTTGAATTTCATATTGTAAATGCTGTCACAGTATATCCTTGGTTGTTTTGTTTTGCTTTGCTTATTGCTTAGCATATGCATGCTCATTTTCTAATTTTGGTCTCATCTCCCTTTTAACTAAATGATTTCCCATGGTCCACTGAAAATTATAAATTATCTTACAAGAGACATATGCCACATGATAAAATGGACCCCACTGAGCAATAGAAGGGGGCCTGGATTACTTGTTTTAGGAAATGTTCTGTTCACTCAAAAAGAAAAAAAAAGCCATTTTATTCCAGTTGCTTCTGCTTTCTATCTTTCTGTTGGTAGACATGATGTGTTTACTGAAGATCTTCTCCATTAGTTACTTGTAGTGTTTGTGGAAAGTGTAGCCACATTAAACTGAGTTTGTAAATGACAGGAAGATAAGGATACTACAAAAACAACCAGTTTCCTCTTTCAGGTGCTAACATTAAAACAAGGAAGGAAATAGAAATAAATATTTCCTAAGCATTTATTATTTAAGCAAACTTTTGTAAGGTTAGTTTTACATTAAATTGTGCAGAACAGTTTCAGCAAAACACTTATGGAAATGATGAAAATGAATTTCTCACCCGTCCTCATTGTCACTGGGTGATGTGCAGCAGAGTTGGACATGCAGACTGGCTGTGGTTGAAAAAGTTGACCAAGCAGAACCTCAGTGGGTGGAGCTAGTAGTTTAGATGAAACCCCCAGGTGCCAGTTAACTGCCCAGCCTTTGGCCTCGGGTGTCTTTGACTTTTCTTAGAGATGCTGCAACAGTTTCTGCCATTGGTTTGGAAAAATAAAATAACTGATGGCAAATTATCTCCTTTGATCTTTTCTCCCAGAAATTATATAGCTTAGTATCACAGGTAAATCGAGCTTGGGTGTATTATCCTTTACTAAAGTATTCAAGCAATTATATATATTAGTGCCCCAGAAGTGATATGCTTCCTAAAACATGTGAAATGATATAAAATAGGTATTTTTATCATCTCTATTTTAAGGTACATAAGTAAGGAATGCTTAATAAATTAGTTTTAAGAATAAGTCCTGGCTGCAGTCTCAACAAAAGCAAGTTGTTCATAGGATTTTCCTTCAATAGTTTTTTCTTTCACTTTTTTAGTAGCTTTTTTTTTTTTTGAGAATTCCATACAGTGTATTTGGATAATATTCCCCAACTCCTTCCAGATTAAAAAGTAATTGAAATTTCCCTGCACTTGTTTTTTTGTAGTGATTATTGTTATTTTAAAAATGTTTTTATTTATTCTTTGATACCTTCATACAGTATATTTTGAGCATATTCGTCCCTATCTCCTAAATCTTCCCCATCCTCTGCCATCTCCTTACCCGTCCAACTTTATGTTCTCTCTCCAGAATGATGATGATGGTGATGGTGATGATGGATGATGGAAAACCACTTTGGGTTGTCTGGCTGCTCCTGATCACGGAGTGTGTCCTAGAATGTGTCAGTATTCCACCTGTCACACTATTAAAGACAGCTGACTTTCCATTTTACAGCGGCAATGAAACACCAATATCACCTTCATTCTCAATGGAACATCGTGCCCACCTCCTTTCTCCCATGCTGGGTTTGTTTGATTCAGTTTGTGAAGGTCTTGTGCATGCTGTCAGAGTCTGTGTGAGTTCATTTGTGCCTCTTCATGATTGTGTTTGTAAAATATTCTTTCCTTGAAGTCATCTACCAGCTCTGGCTATTATTATCTTTCTGCCCTCTCAACCACATAGATTCTTGATCCTTAAGAGTAGGGGAGTGATACAGGCATCCCATTTAAGACCAACTATTCCAACGTCTCTTATTCGCTTCATGTTGGTCAACTGTGGGTTTCTGTATTGTCATCTACTGCAGGTAGAAGCTTCCCTGATGAGTTTCAGTGATGCTCTCTATGAGTGTGGTGATCTGTCACTATGTTCATTTAGCAGTGTGATGGTATTAAGTTTTCCTCTAGGACCCATGACCTATGCTCTTGATTCATTGTTAGTATCAGGGATGGGCTCTGTTTCATGGAGCCAGTCTTAAATCCAATGAAAACTTGTGGTTGGTTGCCCCCATAACATCTGTGTCACTATTTAACTAGTGCCATAGCTTGACTAGGCAGGGTGTTTATGTATCTAGCAGGATTCAAAGTTGAGTGGTATTTATGATTACTTTCTCCTCCTATTCAGAGAGTGTGTTCATGTGCCAATGAGTTCAAGTGTGTTCCCTATTTTCTCTTCTATCATTTTAAGGGTTATCAAGCCTTATGTCGAGGCCCTTGATCTATTTGGGTTTTATGCAGGAGGAGCAATGTGTAGATAGTTTCATTCTTCTATATGCAGCCATCCAGTTTTACCAGCAACATTTGTTGAAGATGGAATTTTATTGTGTGTATTTTTGGCTTCTTTGTGAACAACCAGGTGTCCATAGGGAAATTGTAACAGGCAAGATTACATGGGGTCGGGGGTTCATAGGGCAAGATAGAGGAAATATAAGGAAAAGTAACATTCATAGATTTTTGAAAAAGCTGTATGAAAACCTAATACTGCAGAAACATTCTAAAATATACACATATAGAAAGAGAGTTTGAAAGGAGTTACTCTATGGGATAGTGGGTGAGAGTAGCCCAACTAAATATCATACAGTACAAAATAGGATCTTCACTATGGGGAATGAGTTATTTCTTTTTGAGTTGTTTCTCAGTAAGTTCAAACAGACTTTCCCCAAACATTTTGGGCTATTTCCATTACTATTGGTTACTCTAGAACTTGATGGTATGACCCATTGCTGAAGACACCATATACTTATGCTACAGAACATGGATAAATCTAGAGTGTATTGAACTATACATGATATCTCTACTGGTTAGCACTCCATAGTGATGGAGGATGCTGTTCAGTTAGGTTTAATATGCATGATCTCTTCTAAAAAGATGTTTTTCCAGTCATAGTGGCTCATACCTATAATCTCAGCATCTTCCAGGCAGGGAGACAGAAATCTCTCATGTTGGAAGCCAGCCTGAAACAGTGAGACCCTACTTCAAAAACCAAACCAAAATAAATCAAAACAAAAAAATAAACCAAGAAGCAACTCCTTTTAACATCTTCAAATTCAAACTTATCTCCTGATTAGAAACTTCAACATGTGTGTATAGTTCAATGCCAACTAACCAACCCAGGAGTCTGTACTCAGAACATTCTTGGCAAATACTACACCCTTGAATTGAGAAGTACCCAACGTCTGCTGATACCATCTAAGGAGAGCAACTGATGTCTGAAACTAATGGCGGTCAGCACTCACATTTCTCCCTGTCTTCTCTTTAGAATTCAGTGACTCTTGCGAAAGCCACAAGCTTAATTTCCAGTGAAAGGGTTGATTGAAGTTGGTCTGCTAGCTATTCTTTTAACTTTCATAAAGAGTTAGTGGAACAGCGATACATAGAAAGCCTGTTTCTATCAAGTGCCAGAGATTCCTGATGCATTGTCTGTTGACTTACTCGGAGGTCCTTCTATTCAAACCGCTAAAGTGAAAGCGTGTTCATGAAAAGATTTTCTTGTGGTATAGTTCTAGGAAAATACCTTTTCCTCCAAAGTGTCTTTTCTTTTGAGTTGTTCAGAAAAGTAGAATAAGAATTTCTTTTTCTTGACTGCTAGAACTCTAAGAAATAAGCATGGCGTCCAATTGCAATGTCCATTTTCAATAACTTTGTCTCTCTCCTTTTTTTTATGTGATTTTTGGATCTCTTATAGCATTAGTCCTAGCTCTTCTATTATAAATTGTCATCCTTTTTTCTAAAACTGCGATGTATGTGATTCACTAACCTGTGAGTCCTGGAAGTTCATTTATTCATTCCTTCTTTTACATTCTTTTCATTCCACACCCTGATCTCCTCCGGGCTAGGCTGCAGGAGAGCTCTATGCAAGTGAAGTGTACTCTCTGCCTTCCTGGAACTTCTTCCTGCCTGATTCTTTTTTTGTCCTATCTCTTGGCAGCTAGAGAAAGTGTTCGGAGAAACAGGCTATCAACTAACTGCCTCTTGTTTTCATTATTATTCAGCTATTATTTATTTGCATATTTCAAAAGTAAGATGACTCTTACCTATCTGACCTAGTTAATTACAGCGTCAAAGTTTTTAATTGTCTATCTATCTACCCCCACCATTTTGTCTTGGTATGATTAGAACCATAAATTCCACATTATTTTGACTGATACAGACTTGTCAGAAACCCTATAAATTCTGACCTCCAGTCCAGAAAAGGAGAAAGGTCTGGAGAGACTGGAAGTCTGAAAAGAATGTAATGGCTCATAGGCAGATGTGACATGTTTTATTTAACAGCACACAAGCCACTATTCAGGCAGACCCGAGCAGGCACCCAGGCACACACAGGCACCCTTACAGGCAAGCTGGCACGGGCGAAGGTGAAGGCACTGATCTCTGACCTGGCAGACACATTCACAAAGAATCACACAAAAATGGCATCTTGTCACACATGGTTATTATATAAGAGGTTGCATCACTCCTGAATATCCAGCGTCAGCCACCATGAACCCCTGAGTGCCCATTGTCAGCTATGTTTTCAGCTGACTCACACGGGATATCTACATCACTTCCACATTTCCTAAGCCTTAAGTGACCCTAGCAGCCCTTGGTTCTCATCACACGCTGGGACTCTCAAAGGCATCTCACGTCTCTGACTAACTGCGAAGAGTACACCTTTCCTGAGACTGAGCTTGTTTCTGAGACAGTAACTGTTATCATTTCAGCATTCTAAGCTATGGTGTTTTTTTCTTTAACTCCCTCTTCTCAGTCTTTAGGTTTTCATAGGTAAATGTGATGATTCACTTCAAAATGACTTGATGTGCTTTGGCATTTCATGCTGACGTGACCTTTTTGTACACACTGACATGACACTTGCTTTATACTGTCATGACTGAGGCCATCCATGTGTTTTACCTCTGCCATAGACTTCATCTCCTACTGGGCCATGGATTAGTTTATAACATCCCAATGAGCAGAATTTTTTTCCATAGTAGAGAACCAATAAGTGGCACCCAAATGAAGAAGCTAGCCCTGCTCACCCGTAGAAGTGCGAGCTTGCGGCTCAACAGAGATGTTCTGTCTAGCTTGTTACTTAATCTCTTAATTATTTTTCAGGTTTCATTTATTTGAGTTTTTGAAAAGAAGATGAATTTTATCTGTTTGAATCAGTTAATTACAGCAAGAAAAGAAGGACCACATTAATAGCAATCTTTAATTCACCCCCAAAATTATTTTTTTCATTAATGTTTTATCATTGGATAAAGGCAGTTTCTCAAAAACCAATATCATTTCCCCCTCAAGCTGTCTCCAGCACTTAACATTAAAGTCTACCATGTGGTTTTAGTGAGATTTCAAATTTGGGAGTATGTTTTATTCAGGAATTTTTTTCCTCAGCTTTTCCTTTTTTCTTTTTCAGTTTGTTGAAATAAAGAAATAACAAGGTCATGATAATTTAAAAGGCACTGCAGACATTTTCTGTGCGCTGAGACAGAAATGGTGTCTTCCGCGTGAAAGACTCCTGAAAGCGAGCCTCGCTCTTACTTCTTAGGCTGAGAAGCAAGGCTCTCCAGATCCCTGCACTTCGGTGCTTGCACCGTAATTGTCTGTTCACAGGGAACGAGGAACTGAGGCTAGAGTGTACTCCTTTCGAGAGAAGGAAGAGCTGCGCCACTTTTCCTTTTCGCTGCAATTCTGACACTTAATAATGCTTCTATAATGGAACAAGAAGCTGACTGCTCTGGGTTAACGCATTTCAGTACAGTCCGTGCTGCAGCTGTGATGTTTTCTGGTAACACTTCGTACATGCTCTTGGTTAATTAACTACATTTTGAAAATGGGAAGTCCATCTTCTCATGCCCAGGCCTGTAATACTAGCTTCGGTGGTGCTACAGCTATGAGTTAGAGAAGCGTAGTTCCTGTTGGCTTGCAGCGTCTGCTCATTTTCTTTGTTACCTAAGTTAAACTGCTTCCTCTTCCTTTTTAATATGGTCTGTGATATAATATAATGTATACTTTAGTGTTGGCAGGAATCGAAATAGGATAAAAACTTAGTCCAATGGTGTTTCGTTAAATTTTTTGACTAGAACTAAGGCAAGTAGATGCAGAGACCCACAGCCCAGCGTTAGGCCGAGGGAGAGCCCGAACTGGAAATCTCCATTGGGTCCCTCTCCTCAGAGCTCAGGGAGCTCTGGGAACCTGATGGCAGAAGAAGACACTGGGAGAGCAGGACCCTAGGACACAACTCTGCTGGGCTCACGAGCATTCACGCAGACTTGCATGGGTCTGGGCCAGGTCCTGCATACATGTTATGGCTGTTGACTAGGTGTTTTGGAGGAACCCCTGAAAGTGGTCAAGGAAGCGCCTCGGACTTTCTTGCCTGTTCTTTGCCCCCTACAAGGTTACCTTGCCCAAACTTGATGTGAGGCTTTGTGTGTGGTCTGACTGTGTCTTTTTGTGCTCCTGTTTGGTTGATGTGTCTGGGAGGCCTGCTCCTTTGTGGGTGGAAGAGGGATGAGAAACAGGAATCAGGGAGAGAGGGTGTGGTGGAATATTATTTTAACTGTGCAAAGGGGTGTTACATTTGTTTTTGTTGCCGTTGTTAATGATGCAAAGATGTGTTATATTTACTTGTTTAAGGAATATTAATCTGGGGTCAGGATACTGCATCAGCAACTAGGTGACAGGAAGTGGTAGAGAGGAAATAAATGTTGTGAGGGTTCTTTTGTGTGGGTTAAGCAGAAAGACTCCCATTTTGGGGGGAGATGGGAAAGTCAGCAAGGAGAGGTTTGCTACTTGTCATTCAGACTCACTGAACTAACAGGATTTCACCTCAGCCTTTGAATCCTGAGGTCTATAGAGAAGTGGAGAGATAGATAAAGTTTCCTTTCATGGCTGTGATAGAGCCTGTGCCCTCCTGGCTAGGGCCCATAAAGCAGAATGCAGCAGAACCTGGTAGGTACAGAGTTGCAATTGCCTGTTGGGACAGCAGTTGCTTAAGGTACAGCCACTCTATTGGATGTAAAACAAGAGGGAAAGTGGTGGGTGAGTGCTACTGGGAGGAGCAGAGGAAGCTGCAGTCTAGATATATTGTATAAGAGAAGAATAAATAAAAAATAAAAATAAAAATTCTGGTTAACCCATCTCAAAAGCAGAAGTGAAGGTTTTCGCAATGGTGAGATGAAAGTAGTAAACTAAGTTTTACTTTTGGAACGGATACACCGGAAAGAGCACAGGAACAGGAGTCAGCGTGCATGCTTAGTTCCTGCTTCTGCCTGGACTGCATAGTTTCATCTCTCTGCTCTTGGGTATGCCAGGGAAGCAGAGGTGAGTTCCAAGTCTGGTCACCATTGCTGTCTCTGAAGTTAAGAGTCACTGCCTGTGCTGCTGTCTTCCCAGGCTCAGAAAATCTCTCCTGTTGTGCACCCTGGATCTTGTTTGGGTTTATAGCTACTTTTTAATTGTTGATTAACTTCTATTCAGCTCCCAGATACATGAGCAAAGTCGTAACTTCCAGATTCATTGCTCAGGACACCAATGCCAGTGTGAGAAAAGCAGACTGTGGCTTGAGTCCCCAGACTGTCCTCACATGAAGTGCCGTCTTGTCTTTGGGCACAGATTTCACACACCTCCAAATTTCTGCTTCAGCAGATGCTTCTGTATGGCTGCTATGCTTACGCTTGAGTTGGTTGTCAGGGCTGTTAAGTGAGAAGCACTGTCAGCACGCTGTCGTGCCCTCGAGAGAGAATGGAATTTGAATTTTATGACAACGTTCATCATTACCAATATGGGCAAGAGAGTCCCTTGCCTGTTTCTGGCCGACTTGTTCTATACCTCATATTTAAACCATGATGGGTTGCCGATTTTTAAAATGAGTATGCTTGCTTTAGGTTTTTAATCAGTAAGTAGGTGTAAGGTGTGGTGTAGGCTGAATCCACATTCAGGTAGCTGAATATGTTTGGTTCTGTGAGCCCTGGAATGGGGAAGTAAGAGCACTGGGGTCTAACTAGTAAACTCAAGGACCTAGAGCAAGCATGAAGCACATTTCATCCGCCGAAGCCTATCGGGAAGTTAGCAGCATTGCTTTCCAGAGTGTCCAGTTACCTTCTTCACTCTTTTTCTTTTTTCCTTCCTTTCTACTTGGAATGCACCTACTACTTAAATTGCTGTGGGCTCAGGATATTCAGTGACTCTCCGGGCTCCCTGGGTTTCTCTCAAAATGTCTAAACCAGAGAAACCCATGAACCAGGGCCACTTCCGGTGTTCATAGTGACAGAATTAACGTCTCTTCACTGTGAGTTTCTGGCTTTACTGCTAACACCAGAAACATACTCTAAGCAAACTCCAGGTCTATACAGTCTGAGCCGTAGTCATTGCGCTGTACACTAGACCTTCGAACTAAACAAATATGCTGATGGGAGTCTGTCATTTCAAGTGTATCTCGTCCACATGTGTGTTTTACTATGAGCTGGAGCTGAATGAAGTCACTTGTAAGTCCTTAGGGTCACCTAGTGAAGAAAGCTTTCTAGTGCTTTCTGCAGTTCCCATTGACTGCACCTGGAAGTGACTTTCTGTGGATCGTGGCGGTAACTGGTATATATATATATATATATATACCCATTGAGTACACCTGTAATGACTTTATGTGGATCATGGTGGTAGCTGGAATGTCCCCATTGACGACACCTAGAAGTGACATTCTGTGGCTCATGGCGGTAGCTGGAATATCCCCATTGACTGCACCTGGAAATGACTTTCTGCAGATCATGGCAGTAGCTGGTATACACTTTAGTCATACCCTAAGGGGTGTTGATGTTTGTTTACTGATAGCATTCTGTTTCTTTGGTTTATTTACACCTTCCCACCTTAAATGTCTTATTCAGAAACAGAAATATCTGATGATAGAATTGAAACATGGTAGAAAATAATTGGAGATGTAGATATTTTTTTGAAGGAAACTTTGACCAGCCCCCAAAGCCGCCATGTACCGCTTATACTTTCTACACAGATTTCCTTTCCCTGTTTATTAGAAATTAGAACAATACTGCCTGTGACCTTGTCACAATGGTGTCTTTCATTTAGCAGTTCCCACAAAGCATTATTCCATGTGTTTTCATTGCTTAATTGCCCATTTCCTTTGCCTGCTAGTATTCCATTGCATAAAGTTACCAGTTTATTAATTCCACCTACATAGGGATGCTTCCTTTGTCAGCTACGGTATAGCTGCCATAAATATTACTGTGCAGGTTTTCTGTGTGTGAGCTTTGGATTCATCTTAATATTAACTAAGGAGAGCACTTTCTGAATCACATAGGAGTGCCTATGTTTGCTTTTGTAAGATCCTGAAAGACTGTCTCCAGGATGCCGTTACCACCCTGTTTTCTCACCAGCGATGAGTGTGGTGAGAAAACTCCCTTTGCTCCACACCCCTTCCAGCACTACCTTTGTAGTGTCACTGTTGGGTTGGTTTGCTTGGGTCCGGTTTTTACCTCATAAACACCTTACAGGTCTTTCACTTTGCAATCTTTTGATGACATACTGTGTGAAGCATCTTTTCTTCTACTTATTTATCTAAGCTACACGATATTTTGACTAATATATTCATAGCTATATGATTGTTACCAGTAAGTTTATTAATATAATTGTATGCCCAGTGGATTTTTAACTGGCGTTAAGTCCCTGAAATCATTTTTAAAGCCAGTTCTGAGTATATTATATAGATATAACCACAGCCATCATACTTCACAGTAGATCCCTGCTCTTATTACCTACAACTTAGTACCCTCCAATCAGCATCTCTCCTTTTCCCCTGCCCACCCCCGTAATCTCTCTCTGCTTCTATGTATTCACCATTCTTAGAACGCACGCTGTATGAAACTGAGAGTGTGGCTTATTTTGCTTGCCTTAAAGTCCTTCGGCTTCATCTATATCATTGCAAATGTCAGGGCATTTTCTCCCAAGGCTAAATAGTCTTCTGTTGCATGGTTTCCGGGAGCTAAGAGAGAAGAGATAAGTTGGTGACGCAAAAAAAAATCTTTTTTTTTCTTTTAAGGCAACAGAGCTGTTACGTGTGGTAGTAGATTGGTTTTCACATGCCATTTTGTCCATCTCGAAACCTTTTCACTGTGCCGCAGCTGGAATCACTCCCAATATCAGATGTGGACGCTGGGAAATGTCATTGTAAATTTGTCCATTGTAATGTGGGCCAACCCAGTGTGGGATGCTGACAGTGGGGGAAGTTCTAGATAAGTAAGACATGGCAGAATGCTGGCTTGCTTTGTATTTACTGCTCAGTTTTATAGTAAACCTGAAAATTAAAAACTTACTCTAAAACATTATAAAAACTATAAAAGAATAATGTAACATACCAGTAGCTATCAAGAAATCTAACAATTAAAAGGGACTAGAATAAAATTATAGATCTTTGTTTAATACATATTGACTAGTTTCTTTTTGAGTTAGAGAAGGGAAGAAAATGATATTAATTTGGCATTAAATACCAGCTCTTTACGATTCATTCTATTTAGTTGTAACAAAATCTCAGTAAGTAAGGACAATCCATTTAGAGGTATTAAATGAAGTTCTGAGAAGGGAGAATAGAAACACAGGGGGAGGATTGCAGAGCTGCCCCAATCATGGAAGCATATCGCGACAATTGGTGGAAATCCAGTTGGGTAACAAATGAAATTCAGTTCCTGTTTCGGACCTTGGAGGGCGCAGTGGAGAAGCAGACATCCCTAACTTTCTCTCATCCACGCTCCAAAAGCGGAGCACATGTGTGGAAAACATCTGCATCCCCACATCCCCTCCTTTGCTCCTTCTAACTCAGGGGACCCACTTTTCTGGTCATTGAGTTTGGAGAAAGAAAGGGTTGTTCCCTTTGTGGCTTCTGTTTGGAATACATGCTGTTTGCCTGCTCAGTGAGCTTTCACGCCAGTGTCTCCTCTGAGAGAGTGGCTGGTCACTACCTCGCTCGGGGCTGTCAGGTGCCAACAGAAGGCTCACCGGGTTGATACTTTGAAGCCTAATTCTCCAGTCAGTTTTATTAGTAATCAGCCTGACATTTTGATCTTCCATTTTCTCCATATCTCAGTTGGTATCAGACTAGGAGAATGTAATTTTATTTCCTGGCCTCTGCGAACCTCAGTAGCAGGTAGGATAAAGTCTGTGGGACCAATAGGGTACAATACAACGTATGCCAGGATAATTATTATTAAAGATAATATGGTAATAGTCCCACCACCACCCGGTGGAGCTGTCACTGGGAAAATATTCTAGGGAGAGCGAATGGGGAATGTTTTTTTAAAGGGCTATCAGCTTCTGAAAAAGGAAGATATTTGGGTATGGTTGGTTTTTCTGCTTGGATAGCTCCAAGCCCATGGAGCCAGTCTTAATGTCTGCTCCCTACAGAGCTGTACTTAGGAAGTTTTATTACTTTACATTCCTTTTTGGTCCAGGTCAGCAGCTGTCTTACAAGTTTGTTTTCTGTTATGTGCAAGTTGGGAACAAAGCATGTAACTACTTAGTTCCTCACGTGACTTGTAGCATTTGGTCTTTCACTGGGGTTTTTAGTGTTTTTATTTTTTCCCCCACTAATATATATAAGTGTGGTAAAGAGCTGTATCTTCCTGAGCAGAGCGTTGTGACTGTCCCATGATCTTGGTGGCACATCTGCATGATACCGCGATTGCCAGCCTCCAGGGTTCCCGGGTAGGTTTCCTACCTGTGCAGTATCAGGAATGCTCCGAGCTCACAAGCGGCATGCTCCTCTTAATCTCTCTATACTCTTATTCAAGGTTAGGTGTTGTGCCCATTTCCTGGGCACATTCAACGCCAAAGCATTTAGCATTTATCCACTGGGTGGTTTTTGTTGTTGTTGTTGTTTGTTTGTCTGCTTTGATTCACTTCACGTAAACAATCATACAATTGAACAATGCTTTAGTACTTGCTTGTCAACTTGGAATGTATATATGAAAATTGAACCCTTAATTAAAGTAAAACAACTACTAAAACAATCACACCTTGGTGTGAAAATTATTTAACTATTTGCCAAGACCAAACATTTAGAAGCCATTCGAGATGACTCTCATTATCTTTGATCTGAGCTAGACGTCTGTGCAGCTCTCCCTTGCAAAGGCGCCCTGCGTCGGACCGCCTTGAACATTTCTGTCAGTACACAGCTTAAGCCTGAAAGGTTTCTTCTGGGTGAATTACTGTACATTACAAGCCTCTCACTGGTCTCCGTCCTATTTCTTCTTCTCCTGAGTTCCGTTCAGACTGCTTTCACAGACGGAGAAGGATCTGCAGAGTGTCACTCGGATCACGTTTGAATCACACTAGGATCACACCGACGTTGTTCAACTTTATCTCATTCAGATTTGTCATATCCCTTAACAACTCACTGACCTGGCCTTCGCCTACGTCTGTGACCTTGGGTCCTGCATGCTCCCCTGTGCTCTTTCTATTTTAGTTACACTGTTTCTCAAGCAAGCCAGGGTAATCCATATTTCATGCCCTTTGAACTTTCTCTTCCTTCTGCTTGGGGTAATCTTCACCAACAAATGTTTACTGAGTTTACACTATGCACCAGGGACTTGAACTTTCAACAAGACAAGGTCTCTATCCTCAGGAAACTTTCAAATACGGGAAGGACTCCAAAACCAGACCAAAGTCTGTTGTTGGGGAGGCCGGACAAGAGCAGAGAATAGTGAGTATCAAGTGTGCTGTTTCAAGGAAGCTTTTCAGAGATGGCCTGACAAAGGAGCTCTCAAGAAAACCAAAGTCTTCAAAGCTCTGGGAGGAAATCATGCTCCAAGGCTGTAGGAACTGCAAGCACAACACCATGGAGCTCTTCGTACATGGAGAGGTGGTTGAGGGAAAACAAGAGTGATGTGTCTGGAATGTATGAGGAAGGTGAAGTGGGGGGGGGCAGCGAGCAGCACAGGGCCAATCTGTAAGGAGGCTGCAGGACATTAATGACATTAATGGTTTCTGCTTTTAAGCCTGCAGAGAAAACTCCTGGAGGCTGGAGGACCGAGGTGGGAGTTCTGCCTTCTACTTGTAGAGAACCCTCCTTACTCTCGCTTTGAGATAGGCTCTATTGGAGAGGGGGTGGAGTGGGAAAGGAAAGCAGTATCTTTATGGTGTGAGAGGTGATGGTGTGAAGTCGTAAAATCCTGGACCTGTTTCAGAAGGGAAGGTGGACTATGTAGGGCTTGCTGATACAATAATGCAGTTATGAGAGAAAGGAGACGATTGGTGATGATGACGCTAAGCAGTTTCATTCTGAGTGACAGGTGAATCTCTTATAGTCATTATTACAGATACAGATTTTTTATGGTGTGAAGCATACATATTATTTTTTTCTCACAGATTTTTTTTTCCAAGATAGAAATTTAGATGTGATGCAGTAAGGATGGTTTGTCTCCATGGCTTAATTTCCATAGCTTCAGGTGGGAAGATGTGAAGCCTGGGATGGACTCAGTGCTGAGAGAGTGGAGTCACCCAGTGTTCTAGAATTCATTCTCAAGACCAGCAGTTGAGTTTTACATGGCTCCTTTGCTGTCACTCTTCACGTGGGATTTCCAGGTGGTCTCTCTGGACAGGCTGATTTGGGATTTCACACAGCACTACAGATAATAGATTCCAAGAGTGACTAAAAAGAGCCTGTGGTGCAGCGTCATGATCTAATCTTATGAATTACATAACATCATTTCCATAATAATCTCTGATTGAATGAATTAGTCATAGAATTCCATCCAGATTCAAGTGAGAGAAGACAGCCATACTATCACTTGCTGAGAGACGTCAAGTTCATACTCTAAGAAGAGCACTCAGAGTGGGAAATATTGTGGCATTCCTCCCTTGGTATCTGTAATAGAAGGGAAGGAAGTGGGAGGAGCAGGTGTGTGGGGGTGTGTGTGAAATTAAGGATTCAATTATTAGAGATGTTTCTGTTCTGATCTCTGTGATACCACTGAGTGGAGATGTCAGGTTTGTAGTTGGACATGTGACTTTTGTGAGAAATTTATGATATAGCTATAGGTATTGTCAGGCATTGATCAACATAAGTGCTTGGCCCTGAATGGGTCAGTGAGTCAAGAGAGAGAGGAGGGAGGTCCAAAGGAGGAGAAGAAACAGATATAAGTTGGAAAAGTCAGAGAGTGAGTCTAGAAATCACGAGAAGGAAGGTCTTGCTTCGGGAACAGTATCCTAGAGAAAATGCTGTTGGATGGGTACTGAGAACCAAATCTGCTGTTGGGAGGTGATTGATGAACTTGCCTAGCTATTTCCTTGAGCCATGATGTCAAAACCAGCTTTGTGTGAGTTCAAAACAAATGGGAGAAAAAGAGTACTTTCAGAATAGACATGTGGGAGAGGACTTTAAGAAGACAACTTTATGTATGTATGTATGTATGTATGTATGTATGTATGTATAGGCTAAGGGTTTAGATCGTGTCAATCTATCATGGGAAAAAAAAACAAAGAGTAAGATTGACGACAGTGCTGACTTTTCCAGGAATAAAACCATTGAACCATCAAAAAGAGAAGGCGGGGCTGAGGTTATAAATTGGTAAAGTACTTGGCATGCAAGCTTAAGAACTCAGATTGGTTCCCCAGAATCCATATAAAAAAACCAGTTGTCATGTCACATGCTTGTAATCCTGGTGTTTGAAAGGAGAAAACATGCCAATCCATGGGACTTGCTGCTCAGCCAGTGTAGCCTGTGCATCGAATTGCAGGTTCAAAGCAAGGGTGGGTGATTCTTGGGGAATGGCACCCCAGTTTGTGCAAATAAATACCTGCACCCCACACACATGAGCATGTAAACACATGCTCACCACACACAAACATACATGTGAGCAAACATACATGCATGCCTAAACATGCAACACACACATCTGCACATACACACACACAAATACATATGTTATTATGTTATTACGTTTTCCTTCTCTTATCCAAATGTCTATTCTCATATCTATTACTCGACAAAGCCTTCCCTAATTGCTCAGAACTCTGTTACTGTTCTTCCTGCTACTCCACCGTCATTACATACTTGTTTCTTGGTTCTCTCTCATCCCACGAGCATGTGAGTAGAAGGAAAGCAGGAATTTTTGTCTTCTATCCTAGAACCTAGAACTTGGGGTGCTCAAGGTAAGCAGGGGCTCCCCTCCAGTAAATAAATAGGAGAGTGCATATTAGGTAGGAATCTTCCTGTTTTGCCTTAGCTCTTGTTATGGTTTGAATACAGAATGTTCCTAAAAGATCTTGTGCAAAAGATATGGTCTGCAGCTTGTGACACTGTTTGGAGGTGGTGGGATTGACCTTTTAAGAATTGGGGCTTTAAAAGAGTGAAGTTAGAACCTTAGAGGCCTTCCCTTGAATGGGACATTGGGACTCTGCTTCCTTCCTACCTCTGCTTCCTGGCTGCCATGAAGCCAGCAGACTCACCTCTTCCACCGTGTGTCGACTACCATGCTGCATTGCCATGCCACAGTTTCCAGTGATAGCAAGAAGTGATGGTGGACAGAAGGCTCTGAAACAGGGAATCAAAATATGTTTCCTCCCTCTTGTTGCATACTTAAGGTCTTTTCCCTCCACTTTGGAAAGCTGACTAAGGTAGCATATTTTCAATTGTTTTCAAAACCCAAGCAAAACTAATGTGACTTTGACATCACATTTAAATCAAGACATCTTGAAAATTCTGGGAGTTAGATGAGAACTTTATGGGAAGATATTGGGGTAGTGGTACACTCTTTATTACTAATTTCATTGTTGGCAACTTGAGGATTTATGAAAATGGATATCCTCATCTGACTTCGGAGATAAAGCACTGGTGTAGGTCAGCTCTGTGTGCTCTTGCCCACACTCCATTGTTCACACCAAATAGTAGTCTAGTCTTGCTCAGGAGAGAGCTGGCAAGCAACACATGAAGGCCATGAAAGGAAAATGTGAGGTCGTCATGAAAGTACCTCTCCACACACTGTCTCTTCTTATCAGGAAAATGTTCATAACGCCATGCTGACACTTGATCGGGAGCATCTTGAAACACGAATCAAGGTCTGCAAAGCACTGTTAAATCCGTAGATGAAAGGCACGCTGTCGTTAAACATGGTAACTACAACAGATGGAGACACTCAGTCTACTCCCCACTTCCTTTGGTTTGTTGCGACAAGTCATTTTGTCTCATCTTATGAATCTATTGTTTGCTTGTTTTTTCTTTTCTTGATTTACGGTAAGAGCATGATTTACCAGCAAAAAGAGAAACCTTATTGTGTGCTTATGCTCTGCATCCTAAGATCTTTTTATTTGATGGGCATGCCAGGTTCAACTATTGACTTACAAAAAGCCGTATTATTTTTCATTATGTTATGATTTTGGCTTTCAGGGTTGTGGAGAAATGCCTGATTAAAGGGAAGGCAGTGAGTTAATTCCCAACATGCCCTTTGGCAGCTTTGTCATTTTACTTAGAGGTGGGAGCAGGTGTTGTCATTTAGAATTAAATACATCATGTCTCAGTTGGCAGGAAAACAACATTCAGTGGTGAACCAGCCCTGCGATGAAGCTCATTAATTGCTCACCAGTTTGTGGTAACTTCATTTATATTTGCATACTCTTATACAATACAACAAGGCATCATATATTTAGATTGTGCTTAACATTAGGTTCAGCAATCTAAAGTGATATCCCTTTCGTATAACACTCCAAAGGGCCACTTTGTGAGTGCCAATCCATCTTCTCCAGCAGCCCCCAAACAGTCATTTTATTCCTTCCATTTTCCGGTGAAGTGATAGCAATTTCACAAAACCGTGGCCCAGCTTAAGCCCACACTATTTTTAGCATCTTTACTCTGTGAAAAGATAGAACAGATCCTATTTGAACTCTCATGTGTTTTCAGAGGCTTAATACTCCTGCAAATTATAGTGTTTTGCTAGCATTTAAATGTCTTTAAATGTCAAAGAGCAACTGGAAAAAATCCATCTGATGTTTTCTATAGAGAGATATATATTTAGATTCTGGCAATCATCTATTATATTTTACATCATTTATTAAAAATAATTCTAAGAATGTTAGACTAAGGTTACTTTGCTTTTATGAAGCGATTTCATAGCATATTTCAGAAAATGAGAAATTCTATTAGTTAAAAAAATCCACTTTGTTACATTTAATATAAGATTTGGTGGCTAGGTAAATATCCTTTTCTTGAATTCATCTTTTTTATTAATTAAAGGACCCACCTTCATTTATTAGAGTCCATGTACTAACTGGCTCCTGGAAACTGTGAAAATATAATACTAATCCATTTGGGACTGTGAATAAACGAATACCAGAGATTGCATAGCTTTATAAGAAAGGACATTGCTTTGGCTCCCAGTTCTGGAGGTTCAAGAGTCACATCTGGTGGTGATGATCTTCCTATTGAAGAGTCCCTAGACAGACAAGGACATCACATGACAAGAGCCGTGAAGCACGCATCCGTGTGCTTTATTCCTCTTTAGCATATGCAGACATGCAGTCATGCATCTCCTCCTGAGTCCCCTCCTTAATGCTAGTGACTTCCCAGAAACCCTCCCTCGGAACATAATCTGATTAAATTCCCAACCTCCTAATAAATAAAAATGGGGATTCAATTTCAAACACTTTGATGAAGCTTTGAATCCTTGGGAAATACGTAAGCCACAAGAAGCAACAGGACACAGTGTGGGCAGTAGCCTTTCTCCTGCAAAGAAGCTGGTGCCTCTTCAAAGCACAAACGTCAAACCTAAGAAGAAAGGAAAAACAAAATATCAAAGAGCAGGGGATAAATTATATAAGCAGGAAATAAATGTTATAGCTTTCAGTTCCTCAGAACTTTTATTGCAGTATTTTCATATTTCCGAGTATATTCTTACCAAGCCTACAAAGCATTCAATATCCCCATAACACGATAAAGCCCCTCTGCCTCATATCTGTTGTACGGGCAAATGCATTGTGAATATTGCAAGGTCATATCTTTAAGAAGACTGCTGAAATAGAAGATGGAAAAATAGTGATCCTTCCATACGGTACCTCCTCGGTGTGTAATCTTAAATAAGTCAGTTACTTTCTGACTAGCTAATATTAAGATGATAAGCTATATGGAAAAATCTAATGCCTTAGAGGCCATTTTCAATCTCCTAGTTAATGGTCTAATGCTAACACTGCAACAGATCCCTGAGACTCAGCCACACTGAAGGCAAAACTAATGTCACAAGTTTACTGGAATCATTTGTAAGACCAGCCACATGGATGCCGAAGCACTACTAACAGAGTTGTAAATATTTAACAAGAAGATATATTCCTCTAAAGAAGAAGTAGCAACTGCGTGTGGTGCTCTTGCCCGTAATCCCAACACTTAAGCACTGAAGCAGAACTGCTATGGTTCAAGGCCAATCAGGACTACTTAGTGAATTCCAGGCTAAAGAGGGGTAAAGCGTGAGACCCTGTCTAAAAATATAAAATCAGTCAATTAATTAAAAACACATTGGAGCTATATGAAAGATTATATGCGTTCAGACTATTAGCAAGGCAACTTGCCTAGTCTCCTTGTTTTCTGGCAGAACAAATGACTCCTACCACCATTTGCAAAAACTTAAACATCAAGCTTACATCACTCTGTTTCCTGAAAAGAGTATCTTATAAAACTAATAGCAATTTGCCTCATTTCTACTTAAAAGTAATCTCTAATATCATGTTTTAGAAAACATTTTAAAGATCTATTTAGCAATTTTTTTTTTTTTTAGCGAGGTGAAGGTTTCTTCTTAGTTCTTTAAAATAAGAAAGAATGGAGAGCACACAGTTAACAGAAGTTAGTTAGCAAAGCAGGGAGTCCTTTCCAGAGAGATTGCAGTGGTGCTGACTTTACAACCCCTTTGGCTTTGCTTTTGTGGCATCTAAAGAGATTTTAATGAATATTTATGAGATGAATGGAATATTCATGAACAAGGTGCTCATTTTCTCCACCCAAATCATGGTGGACCCAATCCGTCTTTTAGGTTCTTCCTTCCCATGGTCCTCTTGAAAAACCCACAAAGAGGGAGCCAAAAACCACAATAGAAAGAATTCAACTGGCTGTGTTCTTCTGAATGTACAAGTGTGGCAATCTGCCCAGTCAGTTTTTTACTCTAGTGTGGTCTAACTGCAACTTTGTGAATATTTAGCCACAAAAGGGTATTCAGTCATGAAAATAGCCAACAAAATACAGCTTCAGTTTCTTGATACCTAATTTCTTCTGTACATAATCCAAATTTTAAAGTATTATTACTGATGCACTTTGAATGCATTCCTGAAAATCATGTGTTAGAAACTTAATTACTGGCTGAAGAAGTACTTAAGAGCACAAACTGCTCTTTCAGAGGACTGAAATTCAGTTCCCAGCACTCTCATTGGAGGGCCTGTAATCCGGATCCAGGGGATATGATGTCCTCCTCTGGCCTGATTGTACACCTGCCCTCACATGCACTACACATGTCCACACATAGACACTTGGACATGAATAATTTAAAAATAAATACAATCTTTATAAGAGAGAGAGACAGGGAGATCAGATGGTGATAGTACATGCCTTTAATTCCAGCACTTAGAAGATCTCTGAGTTCGAGTCTACAGAGTGAGCTACAGGACAGCCAGAGCTACACAGAGAAACCTTGTCATGACAAACTAACCAACAACCAACCAACCAAACAAACAAAAATAGCTTCATCCCCCAGTACACCTGTGTGAGAGGGAGCTCTGAACAGAGTGGACTACTGGGTTAGTAACAAGGATTGTACAATGGACAGAAAGACGTAGATCTGTGGGAACACCATCACCCTCAAATTGAGCCCAATGACACCATTCAACCAAAGACAAGGAAGTCATCCCATCTGACTAGCAGCAGCTGTTGTTGGAAGGCAAAGATGCAGAAAGTTGTTTTACTCTTCAACATCCAGAGTGTATTCCCTGCAGCTGGAGCCTTGCCAATGAGGTGGCCATAGACCCTTCCCTCCACCAGTTCTCCCACATTGCAGTTTGGCCAGATGATCTGTTACAAGTGTACTGGGCTATTAGCTGTCCCAAGAATTGCAGTAATGGCTGTAAACTATAACTCCAAGAAGGTTAAATAAGTTCTATTCACAATTGAGAGGAAAAGGGCACTCAGACATGGAACCCTTCGAAGTGATCAGACCCTAAAGGCGTTGTCCTCTTGAATACATTAATGTCATTATTGTTGGATTAGGGTCATTAACTTGAGACCATGGATTCATTGTAAAAGAGTGAGTTTGATTCCTGTTCTTGCTTGTCTACAGTGGGATGCCACACCAACAAGCTTTTGAGAGATATCAGCTCTGTGGTCTCTGTCTTGCTGGTCTTGATCTGTAAATGTAAAAAAAAAATGTATGTTCAATACAAATGATGTTGCCTGTGGTATTGATATGCCATCATAGGAGGGACTAAGTCAGTGATTCTATCTAACATGGGATTTCCTCTTATACTTTACATCCCCTGTAAGCTCTGAAGTTGCCATAGTCAACAGTGCCACTTTGGAGTACCAGCTATCGGTGCCAGTGGCACCAGCAAGCTCTAAGCATAGTGCCACGTCTGGTTGCTCAGTTCCACCCTTGACCAGTTAGTTACTCTGAGTCTCTGTGAGTGGACCCAGCCATCTCTATTTCTAGAACAGTTTCCCAAACGATTTCATCTAAGACCACTGTGACTGGAGGCCTTGTGGAAGGATTTTCTTGTGTTCTAGAACGATAATAAACTTTTAAAGAATTTCAAAGTAGGATAAGAGGTGATCAGATTTACATTTTAAAAGTTCATTCTGGTAAAAGCCTAGGAAGCAGATTAGAGAGGAATAAAGTAGATGTGAATGCTGGCAGGCCTCTTAAGTGCCTTGGGCTGCAGCCCAGTTCAGAGATGATGGCTTCATGCTAAATGGAGGTGGAATCAAGAGTTATTTAGAATATGAAGGGTTTTGATTACAGATTGAATGTGGAGAGGAGGAGAAAGAAGTGTGTGCTGTTTGGTGTGATGGGGATAATGCCAGAGGAGGCAAGGATTCAAAAATGTTCAAAAAGTTGAACACAGGCAAGAAGGTTTCCCATGCCCGTAGCTCTGAGGCCACAGCAGCCAGATACGTGAAAATTAGACTGAGAATTTCCATTTTGACAGACCATCATAGGCTTACCTGTCAAGTATGTTACTCTTTAATAGCAACTCTGGAGCAACTCGAGAATTGCACCACTGAAAGGGAATATGACTGTCTTGTTTCCTAGAAGATAAGTCTCTCCAAGGTAAGGCAAAGTAGACAGTAACTCTGTCTCTGTTGGGGTAGTGGCTCACTGTGATCTTTCTGAATAAAATATTTACCATGCCAGCAAATGTAACAGAGTGAGATGTGTTTCTGAGTGTAAGTAGCTGTAACGAACTTAGTGGTGATGCTAGGCTTATACCCTCTTTTCTGGGGCAAGAGTGAAAGTCAGAGGAGAAGCAGACTCTGTAAGCCTCGGCAAAGACCTTGCTTCTCCCTTTTTGTACCCAAATTGTGCTGTTTCTTAAAAGTTCTGCGTTTTCATCCTTTTGTTCAGTTGAAAATACAGTTTCACGTGGACTTTTAATTTGATTTTTCTCATTCCATGGCACAGGAATGTAGACAAAGGCAGTGGAAATCCTTCCCTCAAAGGCCATCGTTCTGTGGCAGGAGACTGTCTGTATGCAGCAGCAGTGATTCCTTAACAGATTTGTTCCATTTATCTTACTCCCTGGGCCTTCAGCGTGTAACCATTCACTGCCATTAACTGACA
>JAQHUG010000014.1:14167959-14184034 GCA_028555095.1 Dicrostonyx torquatus
TTCCGTTATCACAGCCTACACACTGAGATTTATTCACTGAATTATTTCCTCTGGCTTTAGGTCTGGTGCCCTTTCTAAACTTACATTCTTAGATCTCTCCTTATCTTCCTGTAATTATTTTCTTTTGCACCTCTTCATTGTTATTTCAAAGAGGCAGAGACTCTCCATCCTCTTGAATATTCTGCTTCTCCATTTCGACTGTACAAGCCAAGCTAGGCTTTTGTTCACAAGAGGACATGCCATCAAACTCCAAGCAAAGCTTAGCCAAAGGACCTACGGCATAAGACAGCTTGTATGGTGACCCCTGGCTGAGCAGCGTGTAATGGGACTGACTGTATTATGTGTTGGCCTAAACTTAACTATCATAGTTCCAGATGCTGATGTATGCAGGCAAATAAGCCTCAGAGAGAATCTGTGTCCAATGATCTTATAGACTATCGAGAACATTTTTTAAAGTTTGAAAATGACAAATGTGTTCATGCAGGTAGGTGCCTTCCCATCCTCCCTGTCCACTACCCACAGGGAGACAGCACTATCACATTTGAGGATAGCCCGTATTCTCATACACATAAAAAAGGCCACCAAATATGCTCTGCTAAAGTAAGGCCTCCTAAAGCTTGCAGATTTGTGTAACAGTGACTCTTGGCCAGTTTGTAACACTCTCCAGCAAACCTGTGTTATTTCCCTTTGATAGTCTCCCTGAGGTTTGGATTTATCTACCAATTTCTTTTTAAAGTTATAAGTGAAACGAACATCTCAGAATCTTATGGCACACAGAACTGAGAAGTCGGGTTAGAACAGGGTGGCAAGGACCACAGAGTTCCCTCCCTGCCTGGAAAGCTCAGGCCACGCATTTGCTCTGCTGACTCAGTGAAAGCTGAACTATGTAACAAGCTAATCTCCTGTTTCATATTCAAGAGAAGACTTTCTGTTAACTGAATGAAGTGATCATTCTTACCTGCTGGCAAGGAGAATATGGTTCCTGTCAGCTGTTATTTTCCAAAGAATTTTAAGGACTATATAGCATATCACCTTAGGTACATAATTATAATGAAACTTTGTATGTACTTTTCGTTATTAAAATAGGTATAATTAGGTAGGCTGACTTCCCTTGTAATTATATCTTTAAATTTTTATTTCTAGCACAGTCTGTTGTTAATATTTTATGTGAATCTGTTTTATTTTGGAGAAGACTTTTTGACAGTTCATAACATGTTGTCAGAGTAGTTCCATTTATATCTTGCCTAAATTATATTTGAATGTAGGAAAATGAATATTTTAGTCCATTTGGGAAAGTATTCTGTGCTATTGTTTTGGATGAAATATAAAATATCTGTATTTTAGAAATACTCTGATGGATCCTGCTAAATAGATATTGATATTATTGATAATCAAATAATTCTATGTTAGAAAACATTAATTAATATTGAATAATTTTATCCATTTTGAAATCAGAGAATATATTTGCATGTTTAAGAGATAAACAATATCTTTTATTCTCTTTAAATTTTATGGAAATTCTAAAATTATAGAATTTATATTTGTAATATGCAGAATGAAGCATATCTTATTATGTTAAAGGTTTGTTCTCTATGCTAAATCTAGGTATTTCCTACATTACTAAAGGAAATATAGGAGCAGACTTCACTGCCAACTTAATAAGTGGGTGAAACTTAAAAGACAAGAGAAATAAACGTCCATTGAAAGTGTATCTGTATTTGTCCTTGGTTATATTTAATGTCAAGCATGTAGTATAACCTACCTACTCAGTGATCTGTGAGTTTTTATAAAATCACCAGTAATTATGGGTAAGTTTTTCAGGGTGAACAAAGGATGCACTAATTGAAATCATAACTTCTATCAAGTTCCCTATTTCTCGAAGGATTCTAGACAAATCTGATTATTCGCTAATGAAACCTCTATTACTAGCCACACAGCCCACACCAGGGAGAACTTACTCTCCTGTGACCGATGCTCCAGGATGCATACAGATGCATACAGGAAAATACAGAAGATGAGGCAGGCCAGGTGCTCTGAGGGAAAGGCCCCTGAGCTGTGAGGAAACAGAATTAGTGAAGGGATAGCCATTGCTAGAGATGTACAATTTGGAAGTGAGGTAACAGTTGTCTAAATGCAGGTTAGTTTGTAAGGCAAAACTGTTAGTTGTTATTGTTGTTGTTTTTAATGACCCAGCATTCTCTCAAGAATTGATTCCTCATCAAGGACAAGTTAGACTTGCCCATCTGAATGAGAAATGACAGAAGGCAAAGTGGGGAGGTAAAGTGGTGGGACAGGCAAGGTTGTATGCATGAAGACTTCTGAAACTGATGGGGAGAATCAAAAATAGAGTTAATAAGGATCTAAAAATGTGTTTCTGGATATACTCTCCTTCTCCTCCTCTTCTTCTTCTTTCTTCTCCTCCCCCGCTCCTTCTTCTTTTTTCTGTTTCAAAAAGTTTTAGTTTTACTTGGTCCAAGACTTGAAGGAGTCCAGGCTGCTTACAAAGCTGCTAGTGTCTTGGGAGGTTCTGGTGATTGTACTGAGGCTGGCAGGGGTAGAGCAGGGGCAGGGAGCCCCTTGGAATATAAGGAGACCTAGCTGTGCTTGAGAATGAGCTGCTCAAAGAAATGCTCGCCCAGAGATGGTTGGGCATGCCAGTCTGCCTTGACTGTGGCCCAGCCGATTTGCAGAGGTTCGCCAGGTGGATGGCGATCTTATAGATGAGTTTCGCCTCCACATCTAGGAGGTAATTTTTTAAGATGGCACAGAGAGCGTCTGTGTAGTCAGAACCCAAGGGATGAAGATCCAAGGGGACCTGGTTCAGATTCTTCCCCATGGCCTCCTGGGTTTTACCCTACTCCTCTTGAGATGGCTGCTGCACATCTGGAAGAGTGGGCTGCCTCCAGATTGGTCTGTAATTTGAGGAGACACTTGGCACCCTCGCCCTTCTTCTCTGCTATTTACCAGAAGTGACCTAAACTCTCCCGAGCCAAGTCATCCTGATCAAAATAGCCCTGAGAGAGGTTGGTCTGTACAAGGCCCACAGGTGCAAGTTGACCATACAGTTCACAGCAGCTTCCACTTCAGTGGCATAATTCTAATGAACCTGGAAGAGCATGGCTGATCCACAGTATGGAGCTAACAGAAAAGAGATGGTGCTTGCTGGTCCTAGGAATCAAAGGCCACAGGAGATGGAATGATGCTACTATAGAAACTGAAAGGTGACTGGAAGCTAACGAAAGGGAGTCCTAGGTCTGTTCTATCCAAACACTGTTGAAGCCAGACACAGGTCCACGGGATCTCCTAGGCACTGTTCTACACTCTTGTCCTTTTGTTTCAGTTTTTCAAGACATGGTTTCTCTGTGTAGCTTTGGAGCCTGTCGTGGCACTAGCTTTTGTAGACAAGACTGGCCTCGAACTTACAGAAGTCCACCTGCCTCTGCCTCCTGAGTGCTAGGATTAAAGGCATGCACCATCACCGCCCAGTTTATACTCTTGTCTTTTAATAAGGAATTTATTCTAGAACATTAGCAGAGATATGGAGTCATTGGCAAGAGGTATTTTTAAAGGTAATTCTTAGCTATTGCCATTGGTGAATTCTCAACTCTTTTTAACACCAGTGTAAACCTGGGTGTTTGATTTATACATAAATAATAAAACCAAAATGTCCTTACTTTCTATTATATAGATAAATAATCTACAGAGTCAGTTTTTAATTTAATTAGAGAAATTAAACAGTACACTTAATTTCCCAGCTACCAGTTTCCACCGACCTTGTTTTTGAAGCTTTGGTGGAAGACCCTCAAATGACAATGCTCTAGACAAAGGAATAATATCTCATCATTTTTTAAAGGGTCCTTATGCAGGCAGCAACACTGATAACCCATGGGTTAAAGACAAATTTGACAATAGCATACAAGATCAAAACATAAAATTAATTACCTGTTTTTGTGAAGGAAAGTTGGAGTCTTGAGGATTGTTAAGAGTTCATTAAGGTAAGATCTTAAGAGATTTAAGCATATGCATGGGGGAGGGAGGGAGAGAGAGAGAAAGAGAGAGAGAGAAGGAGAGAGAGAGAGAGAGAGAGAGAGAGAGAAAGAGAGAGAGAGAAAGAAGAGGAGAGAATAGTAGTATGTGCCCTAAAATAGACACAGGCTTCTCAAAAGAGAGCCACTGTAATTAGGACCAGAAGATGTGTTATTGACAGTACTTATGCTAAACAGCTTGTAGGACTGGTCCCTTCACAAATTCATAAATTTTTCTTTTCTTCATTTTTTTGTAACCAATCTGTGTCTTTAGAAAAGAAACCATCAACTTTAAAATCTAAATCTGTGTCAAATCTGTGGGTTAGACAGTTCCCTGGGAACTTTTCCTCCCGTGTTTTTCTGACCATGGGAAGAGTGGTGGTTACTATCATCACCTTGCCAAATGAGTAGGATCCCACTAAGAAAGAAATTCTGACACTTTAGCTCTCTCAGGTAATATTTAGTCTCCAGTAGAATATTCTTTGTTATCCCAAAGCCCTTTGAGGTGATACTACGTCTCCTAAACAGTTTTTCCTGTGTTCTTTAGAGGAAGTGGAAAGTATTAGG
The DNA here is from genome assembly GCA_028555095.1 of Dicrostonyx torquatus. Taxonomy (NCBI): domain Eukaryota; kingdom Metazoa; phylum Chordata; class Mammalia; order Rodentia; family Cricetidae; genus Dicrostonyx; species Dicrostonyx torquatus. The sequence continues at coordinate 14,172,552 of JAQHUG010000014.1, forward strand.
GAAATCAATCTGACTATTCCCCGAATTACCGTTCTGAGTGTGCTGTGGACTATTTTGTACCTGACAACACTTAGAGTTTTTAAGAAGTAACTACTGTCTTTGGCTTACCGCAGTGAAGACTCCAGTCAAAAATACATCCTCACACACAGCCATGCTTCCTCCATGCTCTTCTCAGCCACCGATCCTGCACTGTCCAAGAACAAATTCTTCCACCTGAAGTTTCTATCCCTCTATCATGGTGTATTTGTGGTGGTTACTGTATCTTTGAGCTAGCTAAGAAATTTGAATACAAAATAATCCCTCAGAATCATTGCACCAAAACGTAACTTTCCATTTCATTTACTTAAAAGAACAAAATCCATCCAGTGGGTGGATTCAGCACATCCTGATTAACTTCGAGTTACCCATAGTTCATCAGTGTTGAATTAAGGAAAGAAATAAAAGCACTTACCCTTGGAAGAACAAGATTAGACTTGAATTCTCGAATTCAAGATCCCTGCGTCTTCTGTTCCCTGTCCATCTGTTGTATGACTGAAGGCTGTCTTGTGACTATCTTTCTCTCTGTAAATCTGTATGTCTGTCTCTCTGTGTGTCTATCCCTAATGAAGGGCTTTACTTTGTCTTTATTAAACATCACAGAAAACATCACATGGGATGTACTGAGGGAGACGACAAATCTTTAACAGAATTTTACAAGGGGTTAAGTCACTGAGTTCAATTGACCCCCAACTAAGCCAGAACTACAAACATCATTGTTTGTCCACCAACATCCAAATATGTGTTTAGCATTTGTGGTGGATATTTATTTTAAAAGATTGCTTTGAACTTCTGTATCTGCTGTTTCCAGCAAATGATACCCATGCATTATGTAGGTCAAGTGCATGGAAGAGTATGTAACTTAAGATTGCAGCTCTGCATTAGCATCGAGGTAACAGTTGATTTAGTGCAAAGTCAAGGCAAGTAAGGTTGATTGTTACATTGTTCTCTTAAAAGTGGGCTAAACAAATGGGCTGAGTATCCCAAGATGTGCTATTAATTTTGGCTGTGAGGTTCAGCAAAAGTTCCAGTCTCTTAGAATAGAAGAGATATTTTTATAATACCTTATTACCACACTGCAGTGATAAGACTATCCAGCAGGAATTGCTCCTCTGTTACTTGTGTATCAAACTGATGCAAATTAGGCAATATGAAATGAATTGCAGCTAGTGTATGTAAGGGCTGGCTTGTGGGTAGAGATTGTTAGATTTTTAGAGATTGTTTTGAGCAGCTGCTAAACAGAGCCATTATTCCATGATTACATGTTAAATTTCATAAAATTACAAATAATGTGCAGTTACAATGTTAGTGATAAATCCTTAAGACTTCTAATTATTTGCCTGCATATTACTTCTTTAATAAAGGTTAACTTTATTGATGTACTGTAGGGATGCCTCCTCCTAATTTCATAATCAGTTATTTCATACTGTGACTTCAAATTGTCCATGATAGGAGGCCTGATACCCTAGAAATAGGTAGACACTACAGATTGCCACTCCTCTACCCTGCCCAGAACCACTTGCCAGAAATCTTCTTATAGTTAAGCTTAGTTAGGAGACTGATGGATTCCACTGCTATGCGATGACCTTCTGTATATGTGTTGCGTTTATTGGTTGAAAAATAAAGCTGTTTCTGCCAATGACTTAGCAGAGTGAAGCCAGGAGGGAAATTCGAACAGAGATATATAGAGAGAGTAGGCAGAGTCACAGAGACATCATGTAGCTGCCAAAGGAGAAGGATTCTGGAGCCTTACCTGTAGGCCACAGCATTGTGGTGATATATAGATTAATAGAAATAGGTTAATTTAAGATGTAAGAGTTAGTTAGTAATATGCCTAAGTTATTGGCCAAACAGTGTTGTAATTAATATGGTTTCTGTGTGGTTATTTGGGTCTGAGCATCCAGGAAAAAGAACGAGAAATCTCTGTCTACATCCCACCGCTACATATTTTAGCCAGTGTATCTCAAATGTACTTCACTAGATGTGCTGTACCATCTGTGGTCCTGCCTATGGACCTCATAGTTTCTTTTACCAAGTAATTGTTTCATGTGCAAAAGCTTCAGAATCAGTTCCCTAGCTCATTATGAACAATGGAAGAAATAAACACAAATTTTTCATAGCTGCTCTAGTTTTATTTCTACATTGAAAAAAAGATGAACACTTATAATATTAATGCCAAAGCATCACAAACAATCCTTCACTGATTAAGAGAAAAACTAATGGTGACAAAGAATATGTGCTCCAAAAGGTCATCTTCATTCTCATATTTCTAACACTGCGTCTAATATGTGCTATAGATAGGTAATGAATGATTCCGAAGCAATATTCTAAAATGCACGACGGCTCCTATTTCGTATAACTCCTTAAGAGCACTGTTTTCTGTAAGGCTCATATTATTTACTCCCATGCATTAAACACCCACCAATTTTCAGCTCTGCTTTTCTTATTACATAGAATCATTGAAACATCTGCATGCATCTAGTCTCTATTAGACCTCCCCCACTGAGAAACGTGGAAATGTCAAATTATTTTGAACGCTTGCATTTCCTTCTGTGGGTAGCTCTAGAACTCTACCCAAGTTCTTAGTGAAGTCATCATACTGTCATGGTCCCCATGTCCTAGTTCTGCCTTCAAAAATGCTAGGGATCTTTGAGAATGGGAATTCACTTCTGCCCATCAGTTAGAAATGTCAGCTTCCCCTATACAGACCTGTACAATGAAAACCAACTCATGCCTTTCACCAGAAAATCTTTCAGCATCTTAAGATTAAGATAATTTATTAGTTTTTTGAATAAGACAACATATGTAACTGTCAAAGCATATGGAGTCTTTTTTGACAGTGTATTTGGGATTACGATTGTTTTTGCTTAGAACTGTCAATTTGTAAGCTTTAATATAGTGAACCTGCAGGCCACGCTATAATAGATCCTCAGAATAACACATATTATAGCAAAATAATGCAGAATGACACTCTTGCCAAACATATTTATAGAATGGAGTTTAAATAACACAAGACATCTTATTCCAGAAGCGGGATTCCTTCTGCAGCTCTGCATCTCTCTCAGCAGTATTCCTTAATGTTATTTAGAAGAAAATGTTCATAACAAGCTAATAGGCCTAAGAAATTATTCAGTTTTGGTGGGCCTTGTTGGAGCAGTGAATTTAGAAAGCAAGTGCCGGGGAAGTGTAGCTTAGGAAGTGTGTGTAAATGACAAGGGTGGGTGCTTCCAAGCTGTCCCCAATAACTGAAATTTACTTGTTAATATTCTCCCAACCTATTTTTTTTGTAGTAAAAATGGCTCCGGGGTTATGGCTCAGAAGAGCTGGACTGACGTATTTAGCTATATATCTTCCAGGTGTGCTTGATCAATGATTGTCAGGCACATCTACATGTGCCCAGGGGTGCAAGGTCCGGCCTTAGCATCCCATGGCACTGAGCAGTGTACTGATGAGATGACAGCCCATAGGAGACATTTTACTTCCAACAGTTTCAGGCAACACTCAGACCGCACCACTTGTATGCTTTTTAACTTATCTTCTAAATTTATCACGAAGCGAAAGTCACAGCCGCTGCTGCACGTTGACCACATGGTCCTATGAAGGTCCACAGATGAAGGTAAAGAAACACACAACCAGTGAGGAAAACGCATGATCAAAAACGTCGACCCTTTGTAGTGTGGGACAAATTGTATCGCACAAGTTAAGATGAGAAATAGAAAGGAATAAATAACTTATTTTTTTTTCAGCCTGAGGGGAAAGGGGAACACGCCACTGAGAAGGTAATTCTTGAAATGAGGTATATAGCTGTCAAGCTTTCTTGTGGAATATCAGAAGTTTCTAGGAATAAAGGTCTTTCCCCTACTCCACAGTTTTTCCCCCTCCTGTTCCCAGTCCATTTAGGAGCTCTGTAATGAAGCCTGACTCGAGATCACAGGAGTAACGTAGAGGCCGATCCTGGAGACATCCTTCCAGACACAGAGGGCTCTTAGACTGCTGACCTGCGGGGTTCTTGATCACGGGAAATGTGGATTTCTTTCTGGAAATCTATATACCTCATAAACACTATTTTTTTTTATCGAAGAAAATTTCCCTTTAACATAAGCTAGTTAACTGACCTTGTGGTGGAGATAGTCTGGTAATATTTTTAATTTTTAATTTCCCTTTTGTAATATAATTACACCATTTTAACATTCCCTTTCTTAATCTTCAAACCATCCTATATACCCCTCCCTGCCCTTTTTCAAATTCAAGGCTTCTGTTTTTCATTAATTGTTATATACACTTATGTATATTATGTAGATATATATTCCTAAATGGGTAAATGCAACTGCTCAGTCTATGATGTTACAACATGTGTGTGTTGTATTGTTTTATGTATGTATATTTTGGGGGCTAACCATTTGATACTGGATAACCAATTGGCATCTTCTCTGGGGGATACTCTATTTCGGAGGATATTACATACTCATAGGTGAACTATTGACTTCTGACTGGTGGTGCTGGATACAGTTGGAGAATGGGTGTCCATTTTAATGTGCACAGGGAAGAGATTTAATTTAACTTACCCAGAGATGTCATCATTCATTATGTGGTGTTTCATATCAATGCAGATGATTCATTATTGGCCAGACAATGGTGCTGTGACTAGTTTGCACTTAATGCATTCTTTATTCAATACATTTTATTTCCCTGAGCATTTTTGTTGCCTATGTCTTGTTGGTTTTTGTTTTCATTAATCCTAAGGTTCTGTTAGCCTGGGGTTCTGAGAGTATACTAACAAAGAGAAGTGGTTTTCCAGTTTCATCAGCTCTGGCATCGTCCAGGAAGCTCTGGGAACCTCTTTCTCTATGGAGGCATACCTTTAATTCTGCACTCACTCATTCTGCGTTCGGTACTTTCTGTTCCAAGTAAAGGAGAGAAATAGAAGAAAAGACAACGCAATGCATTTTTATTCTTCAGCGCTTCCAATTAGAAAAGAACAATATTTGAACAAGCATTGAACAATATTTTATATAATAGTTCCTTTAAGAACAGCCTTGAACTAAAACCAGATACCCATGTTTAAAGTTTAAAACATTCAAGGTTTAGTTCGTCTTTCAGCAAAACTGTTTTTAGTAACTGGGGCTTTGCCAGACAATAGTCCCAAAGTCCTTTCCCTTGTAAGATGCTTGTTTCCTGTTATGTGCACTAGTGGAATTTAGGCCTGGTGAAATTATAGAACACCATGAAGTCTTTTCCTATGGCACACGTAACACTTCCTAGCCTGAAATTCCACAATATGCTGTCAAGTGCAAAGAACCTTAAGCACCATCTCTCTCTCTCTCTCTCTCTCTCTCTCTCTCTCTCTCTCTCTCTCTCTCTCTCTCTCACACACACACACACACACACACACACAAACACACTCACACATATGCACACACACAAACACACAGTCACTCACACATGCACACTAACACACATACATGTACACATACACAACACAAAGCAGAAGTAATTTAGATTCTAAAGGCACTGAAGAAACCACCTATTTCCAACATGACCCCTGTTCTAAGTAACTACTTATGTATGTTTTTAGAGTCATTTTTCACAATGTCATGTGTTGAGGACTCGAAGAATAGCGTAGAAATTGAAAAAGAGAAAAAAAACCAGAAAGGGTAGGATAAGAGCTACCGAACCTTGTCTGCCTCTTTTTCCCCTTTGTGGCTAATCCCCTTTGTCCCATGTGACTTACCTAGGAGGGCCTTGTTTCCTGTACTGATCTAAAGCAGAGGTCAGGTGGTGTGGGGAGCTCAGAGTGGCTTTAGTATTCTTGTTTTATTTTGTTTACAGTTCTCTGAAGGAAGGTAATCCTTACAGCTTCAGGTGGCAAAGCCACTTCAGGCCAGAGTCCCTCCTTTAACCTGTGTCTGCACCTGGCACTCAGGGCTGATGTTGTTTGGAGCTGGGACAGGACCCTCCACGCAGAGCATGCCATGACATTTGGCTCTGCTGCTGCTCCGGGTGATTTCAGGTTAAGTGTGCTCTGAGAAATTCTTGTTAACGTTTTTCAAAATCCTGAATTCCTCTGGTTGTTTTGCAGCCAATTACATGGTAAATATAGTGCTTTTTACTTAAAGTGGTTGTAAAATTATATTCCCAGACAGTTGTGGACATTTTTTTCAGTACACAGTCCTTACAGCAGTGAAAGGTTCAACATTTCATTTGTGTATGCAGAACCCTCCGTTCTCTAGCATACAGCCATTAAACTCGTCATACCACTTTCTCTGCTGACAGTCTCTTATGAAATCTTGCCCTAAGATGACCAGAAACCCTTTTAGGCCTTGTTAAATGGAAAATACATATTGCCTTGGGAGTACATAAATCAATATACATCTAGATCTATCTGTTTCTACTTTTTTGAGGTTGAATTTGAGTAACTTTCAGAGACTCTGTACTTAAGAGTGGTGTGCATTTGGAGGGACAAAGGAAAAGGAAGTGAATGTGGCACCATCAGCATCTAGGCTTAGTTGGAGTGTTCTCCGCACACTTGTGAGCACTATGAGTCTGCAGTTGGTCCCTAGGATATTAAGCCTGGTGCCTCTTTGAGGAGAACTAACCAGTCTGAGCTCGTATTTCCACCCAGTGCTCTATGCTCAGGGAGTCTTGAAAGAGCTTGACTGGGGAAGACCAACTCACTCATCAGCTGCGATCAGAGGGGTCTGGACAGAGAAACGACAATAGGTGAGCCTTCACCAAAGACAGGACCTACTTAAAGGGATGAGCCCCCTCACACACTACCCACCTAGTGATTTTGTCACTTGTTCGCAGTGGCAATCTTCTCAAGATGGAATTCGCCACACCCAGAGTCTCCTTCATTGCTAGGTGTCCTAGCAGAGCTGGCTGTGCTCGTGTTGGGAGGGAGCCGGGGTCTGTGGTTTGGAACGCTAATCTTAAAGCCGCTGTGGCTACATGATGGCCAGCTGTGTTAGTTGGTGTTCTCAGCCGTCTAACACACAGAATCTTCCAAACAGACACCAGAGTAAATCCTTGACGACAAATAGGGTATTGTGGCAAGATTTTTGCTGTTGAGACATGAAGAAAATACAGGTTTACCTCAGATATGGAGGACACCAACCAAACATAGATTCCACAAATCTAGCTAGGTGAACCAGTAAGTTTATTGGGCTTACATACCAGAATTTAGGCTGTCAAAGGCAACTACATCATTCAGAAGTCTCTGGGCAGCTGAGCGGATCTGCATCACCTGAGAAGCATGCATGGATGACTAATTAAAAACTGCACCACTGAAGATGTCATGGGACATAATTGACGGGCAAGACCACTTCTGTGGGCCTGTCAACCCGCAGAATCTCACCCAGCCGAAGCAGACCTTTGCAAAAGTTCCCACACTGACAGCTGTCTCCCTCATGTCTAAACTTAGAGAAGGAAAGTGAGACCTTATAAGGATGGTGTTCAGGCTCTTGATCATATGAGCCTATGAATGCCCTTACACTCTGCATGAAAAAGTATTACTATGCCAGACTGCAGCCTCTCTGATTAATGATAGCACTGGTCATATCTAACCGAGAGGTTGGATAGCTACTATGTTCTATTGTAATATAATATCTCACACACTCATAGGGCATAATACCTTGTAGACACTTCCTAAACTGCTACAGCTAGTTGTGGATGGGCTGAGGGCACACTCCTAATTATAGGCACATGAGTCTGAAGGCACAAGGATACCTTGGCACCATTGGCAAAGTTTGTTCCATCATCAGCCCCTTGGTGATCTAGAACTATCCTTTCTCTTCCTTGGCATGCATCTGAAAGGAATCAGGCACCCAGGGAAGGGTTTCATATACTGACAGATGTTCTGTTGGCTTAAAAATGAGAGCCCATGGACTCCTATCCCATGGACAGAAAGGTCATGAATGAGGGTTCTCCTGTGTTTGCTGTTCTAGTTGGTGTTGTGAACCTGGAGGGTTCTAAAACGAGGCAGACTAAAGTCTCTCACAATAGCCAACCTTATCCAGAGCATCAGGTAGTTTATATTCAGAGGGTTGAGAAGCATCACGAGTAAAGTGTTCCATCACAAGGACAAGACACACATAGCAAAACATGTTTTTCTATAGAAACCACTATAGAAACCAGAGACGGAGACTCAATTCAAACCTAGATTAAATGAATTTATTCTTACTGCTCACAGAAGGATAATAGCCTTAGAGCCAGTCCAGCATGCCATGCAGAAGGGGAAGTAAGGTGAGGGTTTTGTAAGGCGGACATCAGAAAAATGTGTAATCCAACTATCCATTGGAATCCACAGCTAGACGGGAAAATAGTCTTATGTCCCTCAATGTTTTTTACTTTCCCACTGTATAGAAAAAAAATTAAAGACCATTTCATCTTTTACCCATAGTGGTACTGAGATTTAGAGAAGCAAAGGAAGCCGTCACAACCCATTATCTCACCTGCAGGCCACTAGGATCCCCCAGGCATGCTGAAGTAAAAGGTCAGTGGCCCTTAAGGGATGCCCAGATCCATTAATTTTTTGGTCATCACAGGAGATCTGTGTAAATTATAGTTCAGGTCTGAGCACCCTAATGACTGGTATAGAGCAGTTCATTTCAGGGCAGGCAATAGCACAGTGCCACGAGGTTAGGGCTGGCTGTCATGTCCTCACAGAGGCATACGGATAACATCTGAAGTAAGCCAACTCACTCCTCTCCATACACCTGGGAGGAGCATGGCAACATGCTCCAAGAGCAATTCTGTTTTAAAGAAACTGAGATCACCAGACTCCTGCCTTGTTTCCTTGGAGTTTCCTCACAAGCACTCAGAAATCCCCTTGCACAACTCTGTTCTTCAAGTGTGTTTCAACACTCCTGCATACAAGAGAGCAAGCCTAGGCTAGTTGTTAAGAATAGAGACTTTGCAAGCAAGCACCAAATCCACATCCTGGTTGTTAAGATGGCCATGTCTCAGATGCTTCCTGCAGAAAATGATGACAACATAAGCAGCTGCCTCACAGGGTTATAAGATCGCACCATTTGGTGGAATATGTGAATATCCCATAGATAACTGCTGGCTAGTATACCTGCCCTACAGATCTTTTTGGGGTTTAGTTTTAATTTAATTCTCTCTTCTTCTTCTTCTTCTTCTTCTTCTTCTTCTTCTTCTTCTTCTTCTTCTTCTTCTTCTTCTTCTCCTCCTCCTCCTCCTCCTCCTCCTCCTCCTCCTCCTCCTCCTCCTCCTCTTCTTCTTCTTCTTCTTCTTCTTCTTCTTTTCCTTTCTTTTTCCAAACAGGATTTCTTTGTATTGTGCAGCTCTGGTTGTCCTCGAACTCACAGAGATCTGCCTGCCTCTGCATCCCCAGTAGTGGGATCAAAGGCATGCACCATGTTCTAATTTTTAATAAGTCCTTTGTTTTTGTAGTATTTACAAGTCTCACGTTTTCGTAGTGTTGAAGAGATACCAAACACTTTTCTAAGTGAAGAAACATTTAAAGTTCATGACAAAGCTGATAGGTACTTTTATTATTCACATTTTCTGATGAAGTAAACTAACAAGCAGAACCCCACTACTGAGCTAAGTAACTTCCCCAAGATCACAGTAGCAGACTGGGTGTCCCTCAGGTGTGTAGACCTGTGCCCAACCTACTGTGTTCGTTTATTTATTTCTACATACTTCTCACTTATCCACCAGCCCTGCTTTGTCCTGTTAGGCTAAATCTTCGTGTTCTCTCATCACCGCTGAAAGGCCTGGCCTTCTTGTCGGGAAGCATTGCTCTGTAGCAAGGAGAGGCTGGATCCCTCCCTCACCCTTCTTCCTATGGACCGGGCCTAATTCTGCTGAGGTCTAGTAGAGTCTGCTTCTGGCTGGCACTCATCTGTTTTAACATAACCCATTCTACAAGAATCACCTTCCCTTCTCTGGAGCCAAGCTGTCTGCTTACCATTAGCATCTCTGAAAGATTCCCTGCCACATCTTACTGCTGCAGCTTTTTTCCCCTTCTTGGTGTCTTCAGTCTTCTGCCTGGGAGTGAGAAGTAGGTAAAGTCCGAGTGTGCTGATAGACCCTTGGTGCAAAGGACCACATGGAGTAAGTGTCCTCTGAAGTCTAAGAGGCCCAGTGCAAACCGTAGGAATGTTAACTTTGCCACAATTTTTGCCAGAGGGTCATTCTTTCTGCCATAAAGTGGCATGTGCTTCACAGGGACCCAGAGCTTTCTTAGAATATCTTTCAAAAGCTCAGTTTTTCTGGAAATGCTATTATCCACCCAAGAACCTGGTGCATTCAGGAAGACCCTTTTCATGGACCACTTACTTTTGTCTGTCTCTATGCCCCTGGTGTAATGATCACCCATTAAAATACTAATACAGCCTTCCATGCCTTCCTGGGATGCAGAGCTGCTCAAAGGGAACATTTGCCATATTGTATGTATAAAAATAACTCCAGAAACATATACTGCCACAAAACACATCAAAAGGAGTTTGACAAAGACAAGACAGTGCATGAAATATAAAGATTTTGAACTTTTATGAGGCAGTTTGACTCGGAGTGGGGGAGGCACTTTGTTTTTAATTTTCAAGTATTCAGAAAAGCAAATGAAATAAAATACATTTTCAATAACATCTTCTAATTATAAACAAAGGCTAATTTCTCTTGAACCTTTTAATGTATTCACAGAAGTGTTTGTACATTTGCTAATGAGTGCTATTGTATTGAGGGGCACATTGCACATGAAGGATTATGTCTATGCAGGAATGACCCTGCATAAATGCAGATGGCTTCATATTAGCTACAAGGGACTTAAAAATGAGATTCACTGCCTACCCTGAGTGCTTCACAGGAAATAGTTAGCTATTGCTTTACTTAAGTGGTGGGAGTTTATAGCACCATTAGGTCTATCCTGTAGATTTCCTTAAGAAACAATTCTGCTCTCCATGTCCCTTTGGGAACAGAAAAACACTAACTGTATGTAATACACTGTGTGAGCGTGTGTGTGTGTGTGTGTGTGTGTGTGTGTGTGTAAGTGTGTCTTTGAATGAGTGTATAGAGACTGGACACTCTTCAGAGAGTATTTGAACAAGAAGACAGTTACAGAACCAAGCAGCTCAGCTGATCTGTATGTTGTGTTCTTAGTCCACAGCATGTTAGATAACTAGTTGGGAAGAGGGGAGTTTCTTTGTCCCAGATCTGTTTTCCCAGCAATAGAGTGTCCCTAGAAACTGCTCTGAGTCAAAAGCAGACCTGACTTCCCCACTGGATCTTCTGTACTGTCTGTCCTTGTGCCTTCCCCACTGGTCCTTCTGCACTGTCTGCCCTTGTTGTGCCTTCCCCACTGGTCCTTCTGCACTGTCTGTCCTTGTGCCTTCCCCACTGGATCTTCTGCACTGTCTGCCCTTGTTGTGCCTTCCCCACTGGATCTTCTGCACTGTCTGCCCTTGTTGTGCCTTCCCCACTGG
>JAQHUG010000014.1:14184329-14205406 GCA_028555095.1 Dicrostonyx torquatus
CTTGTGCCTTCCCCACTGGATCTTCTGCACTCTCTGTCCTTGTTGTGCCTTACCCACTGGTCCTTCTGCACTGTCTGCCCTTGTTGTGCCTTCCCCACTGGATCTTCTGCACTGTCTGTCCTTGTTGTGCCTTCCATCAAGTCTTTTTATGACACATGTTCGCTGTGATCAAGTTTAATTAATTTGCATTTTCCTTCCTCTCTTTGCTTTTGTATATTATTCAGTGAAATTATGGGGGCAAGGGGAACAACACAGCCAAAAGATAGGCAGCGGGTAAATGAAGAAGGAGATGTCCATTCATTTAAAAAGGAAGATGCCCTTTGGTGGTGGGATGGGAAACATGTGCCTTCTTTTTCAAGAAGTCATTGTTTTTATGCTTGGTAAACATGAATTAGTGTAAAGGTGAATGTTCAGTTGCGAGTCACAGCGGGCAGGACACGGAATGGGAGCTGCATCCAGAAATGAGCACATACTAGCCCAGGGAAGTAAAGAATCTATCAAGCAAAGGACCCCTACCACCAAGAGGAGAAATCATTTAGAAAACGGAAGCAAAAGAATAAGAGAATAGCCACACCCTAGAAATCTGATACCCATGGGCTAACACACTCAGAAGATGGGGATAGATAGATGGAGGTGTCGGTGCTGTTGTGTCATTGGAGAGACACAGATCACAAACAAGGACTTTAGAAGCACATAGGATTTATTTTCTTAAAAAAAAATTAAGCACATGTTCATCTGTACTTGACTGCCGTCTAGTTCACACATGTTGGTGCTTATTCAACACACCATCCCTCCCTTCATAGGCCTTCTCCAGCCACTCCGGTGAAAGCACTGTTTGGTGTCATCTCTCTCTAAGTTTTATGGGGCTATTTATGAATAAACTTCTAGTTTATTCTTATCTCCCTATAGTCCTGAAATCCTCTTTTGTCTTCTTTTTTCTTATATTTAAATTGATTTTAGCCAATACGTAAAGACCAAAAATGTATACAGTTGGGAGCTACTGTGTAATGTTTCTGTGCATATATGCAGTCTGTAATGTTTAAATCAGGAAAAAACATACCTCTTCCTCAAATGTTTATCATTTCTTTTTAGTGGAAAGATTTACTCGTTTTCTTCATCTTTGTAGATATCTATAGTACATTTTTGGTGCCCACAAGCTCCTGACTGCAGTAGCACACCAAACTTATTCTATCAAACACTAGCTAGCCACTGATATATCTTCCCCTTATCCTTTCCATCCTGGGCTTCTGGATGCCCCACCTGCTGAATGTAGGAATGGGATTGTTGGACATAAAATGTTTTCGCTAGGACATTTTGAGAAACCTCAGTCCTGTTTATGAATAATGGCCATACTAATTTTCATTCCCAGCTATAACCTGCAGAGGCTTGCATCCCCAATACCCTCACCAGCATATGTTAGCTTTTGTTTTTCTAGTAGCCGCTCCTATGGGAGCAAAGTGGTCTCATTATGGCTTTGCTTTGAGGTTAAGCACAGTTTACAGACCCATTGACCTTTTTATGTCTTCTATTGAGAAATGCTTATTTGGGTTGAGTTTTTCTTTGTACTGGGGATTGAACTCGGGGCCTCACTTATGTTCTCCGCCATGGCTATACCCCAGCCCTCTCCTCAACTTTGTTTTTAAATTAGGAAATAGGATCTTACTTAGTTGCACAGGTAGGTTTTGAGCTTGACACCCTCCTGCATCCCTGTGGAGTAACTGGGGATAGAAGGCCTACATCACCACATACAGGTTCATTTGTTGCTTTCCACCTTCCCCTACTGCCAGTAGAATATTGTAGGTGGGGAAAATGCATCCTGGTTCACCGCCACAGTTCCAGCATCTGGAATAAGTTTGACACATAATATGTAATCAGTTATGTTTTCCTCAAGCACTGATAGAAAAATAAGCACAAACTAATTTGATTAAATGACATCAAGTCTGTGCTGGTAGCTTTCTCCTGTTGACAGCAGTAGATTTTACAGTCAGGTCATTTCCAGGAATCTGTACTTTTGAAAAGCTACCCTGACTGCAGAATGAAGTTGGCTATAGAAGCAAAAAAGCTAAAAGATAATTGAGGCTGTCCTGCTTTCCCCACAGTCCGCATGCCAACTTTAACCAGGGAAACAGCTGAGGGAATGGCACTGGAAATTGCATGAGGCAGAGAGAGAGAAAGAGAGAGCACAAGATACTCGACTAAGTGGATGATTAATTGATGGAGAAAGAGCATTAGATGATACCCAGCTGTTTTTCCTGTAGAACTCATTGAAGAAAGGATGTGCAAGAGCTACACCGGCAAATCTTTTCTGATAGATGGGAAAGGACCTTGTCCAAACAGATAAACCGAGTGTAAGGAGAATGGAGCAAAATGAGACCAGAAGAGTCATAGCACTGAAACCTTAGGATAGACGATAAATGCACAATCATGTTGTGGGACTATGGTCTTGTATTGTTTTATTAAAATGGTGATTGGCCAGTAGCCAGGCAGGAAGTATAGGTGGGGCAAACAGGCAGGAAGTAGATGTGGGGAAACAAGAACAGGAGAATTCTGGAAAGAGGAAAAGGCCAGTCTGCAGATGTCACAGAGGAAGCCAGACACAGAGCAAGCAAGATGAGAAGGCCTCAGTAATAAGAGATACAGAGCCACTTGACTAACACAGACTAGAATTATGGGTTAATGTAAGGCCAACCAGTTTATAATAAATGTAAGCCTCTGTGTGTTTCTTTGGAGCTGAATGGCTGTGGGATCAGGCAGGACAGAAACCTCTGCAAACACATTCAGTTTTATAAAACTGAACCAGTTTGATCCAATACTGAAATTAAAAGAATCAACAAAGTTAGGTTTTAGATTATAATTTTGCTGTGTGTCATTTCTTCTTGTTTCTCTCTGCATTTGTTATCACTAGATGCCTTAGTTTGGTTTCTGTGGCTGTAATCAAGACCATGACCAAAAGCCATGTGGGGATTTGCTTGGCATACATGTCCTGGTCACAGTCCTTCCTTCATGCTTCCTACAGGGAAGCCAGGGCAGGAACTCAAGGAAGAAACCTGGAGGCAGGAACTGATACAGAGGCCCTGGAGGAGTTCTTAGTGAGTTGTGCCTCATGATTTGTTCAGCTTGCTTTCTTTATATAACCAAGGACAACCTGCCCAGGGGTGGCACTACCCTCAGTAAGTGAGGCCCTCTCAATTACTGAGTAACCAAAATAATGCCTGCAGAAAATCTGCTGAGACCATTTTCTCAATGGAGATTCCTCTTTCCAGTCAACTTGTTTCAACTGGAAAGCCAACAAGAACAAGAGTTCTGTAGCAAGAATGTTTCTTTTAAAGCAATTCTATCTTGTCAGCAAGCAGCAAAAATATGTCTTCATAGAATAAATAAGTTATTCTGCAGGGCCATGGGTCAGTTTTGTTTCTTGCAAAATAAATAGTATAGGAAATATTGACAGTATTATAATGACTTTTAATGCTTCCAGGTATCATTAATGAAGTTATTTTAAAGACCAGTCATGCAGACAGGACTTTACTTTTCTTCCCTGTAAATACAGGATCCTGTAGCCCAATTAAGCATGAAAATTGCCACAAGATTCATCAAAAGTTCCAGAAATGCAAACGCCAGGTCATACCCCCTGAACTCACATGCCTGAAGTTTCTACTTCTAACTGCTCTGAGTTCATGAGAATCTCTAATTAGTGATGATTCTGTTCTCTTAATAGACACACTGCAAAACAGTATATTAACTGTCTTCTTTTGAAGAAATAAAAAGTTAAGATTGTAAATTCATAGTTTTCTAAAAAGAAACATAGTTCAAAAAGGGATTTAAGATGATATATTAATGTGATCCCATTTTTTTGCCCCTATTCCCACTGTGAAACTCTCTTATTCCCAATAAGAGATACAAAACCATATTTTCTAAGTCACATATATTTATATTGTTCTCCTAATTTTTGTTAGACTCAAATATAAGTTTTTAAAAAAGGGTTAGATTCAAACATAAGTTTTTTAAGAGATGAAAAAAATGGGGAAGCAGCCCTTGTTCAGGCTGTTTCTGATTTATGCTACCTAAATGTCTCCTATCAGACTTGGAATGTTTAATTAATATGTAGGGAACTCAATAACCAATAGTCACAACAAATTTTGTTAATTAAAGTCATTAAGACCAAGAATAGTAAGACAAATCACATGTGTTACAGTTTTTTTTCTGTAACATGTTACATGTGGTCCTGAAGATGCCCCAGATCTAGAAAATAACACACTAAAAATAATTGGTTCATGTGGGAAAATAGGCTTCAGGCACACAAACCCATACTGCCTTGCAAACAGATGTCTAACAAAAACAAACAAGCAAAACAAAACGAGAAAATCCAGTTTTAAAAAATCTAGTAAAAATACCAATTCATTTTCCAAATTCAACTTCCTGTTATATCTGTACCAAATGTGACATGGAAGAAAGCTAGAGTTTGATGGCAACAAGGAGGAGGAGTTGAAGCTGCTCACTTATGTCAGCAAGATAACCACAAAGTGAAAGAGGCCACTGGAGAGGGACGTTACTCTCCTTTCCTGACCAGAAGTGGGGACAGATATCCATGAATGAAGATAGCCCACCATGGGTGGTACTGTGATTCCAGTTTTAGATACATCATTGCATATTGTATGCAACTACTGCTTGTTTCCAGGGAAAGCATTTACAAGTTGAGCGCCAAAGGATATGGCATGTGTTTTTCTGGAATCATTCTCCTAGTTACTAATTGTAGGCCAATTCATACTATGACACCACATCATAGCAAGAGGTCACTGTGCATATAACTACCTTCTGTAATGTATTTTAAATTTTCTTAAGCTCTAGAAGATATGTGAATGTCTTGTGTGTGAATGTCAGGGAATACCTGTGAATTCTTCTGCTGGTTTATTCTGGATCTAACAGCTACACCACTTCTCAATAAAAGTTTTGGTCTTGGTATCAGATGTCATCCATATTAAATTGGATCTACTCTTACCCAATTTAATACATCAAATAAAACTTAAATTTACAATATATTTGTCCTGATGTTCTGATTTCTGTGATTTCTGACTTCTTGTCAATGAATAACACTCCTATTATAAACAAATGCCTGACTTGAAGTGTGGGCTCTTCTGTTTGTAAACATGGATGTTTTGGGAAATTGTTTGACTTTGGTAAGCCTCTGATGCTTGTTCATAAAGTGAGCCTAATAGTATCAGATGCCCTGATACTGATACTCCTGAGTTTAGGAGTTTAGGATGCAAGTGTGGATGTGCTTATACTGGAGATGACTTTCAATAGGCTATGTGACAACTGTTGACAGCCACCACACTCATGGTGTAGGCACAAGAGATCCTTCCTTATAGAAATCCCTTCTTCTCCCCAGAAAATGTTATCCTGGCCAAGCTTGGATTCAAATCTCTTCCCAAAGGAGCAGGTTAAAACTATGAAGACTGCCAGATGGGTTCCAGTTCATCCCCAAATGATGGATCCTCCTTAGGCATTTCTTCATAGTGAGTTAGAGCCATGAGGATACAAATTCTGCACTTAGCAATTCTCCATTTAGCCATTTTGAGAACAGTATGAAAGTAACCCCAAATGAGTGATTGAGAGTCTCTTCTTCTAAAACTGTGTTACACTGAGTCAGATATCTTTTTTTAAACCAAATAATCATTATAGACTGTAGGGGGAGGCCACTTGTCAGGGGAGGACTTCCTACACTGACATACTTTTCTTTTGTCTCATGATCTTTTTTTTTTCTTTATTTCTCTTGGTTCAGAGGATCAAACCCAAAGCCTCATGCTTGCTGCATAAGGGCCTACTGCTGAACTACCTCCCTGGCCCCTTACCTTGTAGTCTTGTCTTGACTATAATAATCATTTATCATGGACTTTATAGTATGAGCAGAGGAAACAGATATGAAAACCTTCTCTCATGCCTTTCATTCTTGGAAATGTAGGTGAATGTATACATTGAGGAACATCTTAAATTTTGTATTTATCACCAAAAATGAAAAAGTATGGCCAGAGATGGTGTATGAGGGTTCTCATTCTCTATGTCCTCTCCAGCACTTGTTACTCTTTGTGTTCTTCAATTCAGCCACTCTGACAAGGGTAAGATGAAATCCCAAAGTAGTTTTGAGCTTTCTGCCTTCTGACTAGTTTTCATCGTACCTGAAGGTATTATGTACGTGAGTGGACGGGGAGAGTCATGAAGGAATAGTTTTAACCAGCCTATTGGTACATGTAAGGTACAGTCATTATCAGAATGGCAAGATGTATCCATAGGTGCAGTAGATGCATAAAAAAGCCAACCATTTTCTAGATGGAATTAAAGTCCACATCGTAGAAGGTGACTTGTGCCTTGAACTGTAAATCTGCTTAGGATCCCATGGTGGTGGAGCTCAGAGACCCTGGGGATGAACCTGATGTCTCAGAAGAGGAAAGGCTCAGTGTTATAGCTCAATCTGCAGATGGTGTCATTTTCGGTATCTCTTTATTCTGTCATTTTGGCTCAATCCAAGAAACCCCAAAGACATTTAGTAGTTCTTAATATTTTAATGACATCTTGATTGGCTAGGAGATTGGAAGTAAGAGTAGAGTTTATTTTGAGCTTGATGGATTCATGAGGACCGCCTTCAAGAGTAATGATGTTACATTCAGATAATAGTATTCTCTCCCTTATTAATTTAGTAAAACAAGAACAAAGTAGATGCCCCTGACCTCCCTTTGAGGTCATAAGTGTCTTTCATTGACATACTCATGTCTCCTACACTTGTCTTTGCTATTATTGTATTTAAGAGCTGCTTTGTTAGTAATCATTCCAAAATAAATGTTTGTTGACCTGGAAGGATCTTGGGATTTTTTTAAATACAAATTTTGTAGAGATGAATTAATTATTTCTTATACAGAAAATTCCAGCATGAATTTACATGCTCAGACATCATGTCCTGATGTAGAAAATATTTTGTGTAATTATAATACCTCACTTTTGTATTTTTGATGGAAGAAACCACTTAGACATTTGTAAACAGAGGCTGCTAATTCATTTCTCAACCTCCCAGACCCGAATAATCACACAGAAATTATATTAATTACAACACTGCTTGGCCGGTGACTCAGACATATTTCTAGCTAGCTCTTAAATCTTAAATTAACCCATTTCTATTAATCTGTGTATCACCACAAGGCTGTGGCCTACCAGGTAAAGTTCTGGGTGTCTTTCTCCTTCAGCAGCTACATGGCATCTCCTTGACTCCAGCTACTCTCTCTATATATATCTGTTTGGATTTCCCACCTGGCTTTATTCTTCCCTACCATATGCTGAAGTAGCTTCTTTATTAATCAATGGTAATAAAACATGCCCATGGCATACAGAGGGAAATCCTATATCAGACATTTGTAACATTTGGAGGAAGATTATATTACATTTACAATTGTAATTAGTTATCAATTATGTATTTCAACTCTAATTGTATTACAGTTACTTCTTTTGTTGTTGCTGTAATAAGACACCATTACCAATGTAACTTAGAAAGTGTTTACTCTTGGCTTTAGTTTTAGAGTTTTCGAGTCCATGATGACAAAGCAAAGACAGGGCAGCAGGAATAGCAGAGCTGCAGACAGAAGGAGGCAAACCCAAAGGGCATGGCCAGGGCTTTCTGAAACCTCATAGCCCGCCCACAGGAACACACCTTCTTCAGCAAGGCTGGAGAATTTCCTCCTAATTTTCCCCAAACATTTCCTTCTACTTAGAACTAAGTATTTAGACATATGGGGGCTATAAGGGCCATTCTTGTTTAAACTACCACAAGGATCTTATATTCTTCTGCTGTCATTAATGAATGAAAACTCTGAAAATGAGAAGCCATCTTTAATCAATTGTTACTGTAAAGTAAGAGTGTGTGTATCTGTGTAATACTATGAGACCTGGTGCAGCTAAGAAGGGGCTGTAAGTTGAAGACTTCTTGATCTTCTGTAAGTGCCTATAGCTCATATTGTCACTGGGAGAAGATGGGTCCAGAACCTTCTCACATACAGAGAGAGGCACTTAGAAAATGATTTCAATGTTTTCAGGTATAAATGCAGTTCTATTGGCCTGCTTTAAAGTCCAATTTACATTTCATGATTGTTATTTTCATTAAATAGAAACAAGGAAGCATCACTTCATTTAAAGCCCCTGTGACTCCAGAGCTCTTAGAAAAACCTCATTAATCTGCACCCCATTCGTTTAGAAGATGTAATAATTTAGAAAAATGCTAGGCTGAAGTTTGCTTTTCTGCTATCTATAAAGAAAGGATTACTAACCCATTAACCAAATTAATAGTGCAAACAAGATTAGAAGAACAAATGGCATTAAACTTCCTTCAGCACTTTAGAAGCACCCATATACCTAAAGGCTATCTAAGCTTGAACTACACTACATTTTTAAACTTTTGTTGCAGCAAGACCTCTCTGTTTCTAGTAGGAATGACAAGAGTTTAAAGTGGCACTTCAAACAAATACTTCTATGAGTCAATACTGATCTGCTTTCTGTCCAGTTAGCATCTAGGCCATGAGATTTGGCAGGAAAACAAAATAGGAGGTTTTTATAAAGATGATGGGATTTGTTTGTAATTAACAGTGATGGCTAGAAAAGTAACAGGAGGGCTGGTCTCTGATTAAGTCTTCAGATGCAACTTCGGTACCCAGCATCTAGAGGGCACAGCCCATTATTAAAGATGGGAGTTCTTATTTCTTTTTACCCACAATGCACTTTCACCAAGATCTGCCCCATAAAACCATGGGTACATAGACGGTAGCACTGTCACCACCACAGGACTGTTTGCATAGAGCGGGTCTCAGTAACTATTGAAAAAGCCCAAAAGTGGATCTATTTCTATATATACTGCAAAGTGTGGCACCAGAAAAGGGACCTCTTTTCAGCTCTACTGAGTAAAAAATGTATTTTTTCATCTCTTTAGGGAACTAAAATAAAAGATTTATTCCAGACCTTGAAATTTCATAACCACCTCATTACCATCTTAAGCTTGTTCTATCACTTAGCTCCATTTTCCCTCCCTGTTCTCAGTAACCTCCTGAGGCTGCTGATTCCTTCTTCTCAGGATGTTATCCCAAGGAAGGAAAGAAATCCTACACGGCTTCATCGTTGTCCTCCTCCTCCCTCCCTGAGCCGTGATCACACACTGAAAGCTCATCCTGTGCTGATGTTTGAGAATCTGTTACCATGGAGCTATTCCCCAGCTCTGAGGATGGTTCTGTTACATACAGCATTACAGGAAAAGAGAGTGGTTAAAATTAAACTTAAAAACCCTTGATTAATAATAGAAAATGAGAAAAATGTTTTGAAAATCGAACACAGGGTTGAGTGCAATGCATTGTTATGGTTACTCTTGTTCTCCAAGGAGCTCCTTTTATTTTATGCTTTCTGTTTGGGCAGAACTGTAGCCCATATAACAGATTCGGTTGTCTACTAGCTTCTGGGCACATGTCCAAAATACAAGTGGACATTAACTCAATTCAGCAGATACGATTTCCTTAGAGACTTCTGGAGGACTTTACTAGTCCATTTCTTCTGGCCTGCCTCTGACCTGTGTGTATCCTCTCTGACAAAGCTACCTAAAGAAAAATTAATAAGATTTGGTGCGTGCGTGCATGCGTGTGTGTGTGTGTGTGTGTGTGTGTGTGTGTGTGTGTAGATCAAGAAAGATTTAAAAGAGAATGAAGGAAAACACAGAATTTGAGGCACTGGTGACTTTGAAAATTAAGATAACCTTCTTGCATCAAGATAGGTCTGCGAGAAGCTGATGTTGAGGAAGTAGAGTAAGCTCTGTGATGGCCTGCGTTGCACACAAGTGAGCCAGTGGTGAGCCTTCTTTAAAGACTATCTTCTTGCTTTCTTATGTGGAGTGAGTGATCAGGGTTTATACTTGCACAATTTTGAAAAATTACAGTTCTTCAATTGTACCACAGCTTAAGCACCTTGCGTATTTTAGAGCCTTTTCAAGTCCATTAATGATCTAAAAAAAAAGTGTATTTACCAAACAAAGTATTTTTCTCAGAGTAAAAACTCTTAAAAAGGTATTTTTTTAAAATACCATTTAAGAGAAATAAAATTTAGAAATATATTAAGGGGAAAATACAGTGAGTGACAATTAAACATTTTGAATGTCTTTAAACAGCCTTTACTTGTGAGCTTCCCTCCCTGACCACAACTGCTAGAGAGAATTCTCTGCTGTCAGCCTCTGCCTAGATAGAAGCACAGAAGATCCCTGGTGTTAAAGGAAAACCCAGTGTCCAAGGCAGTTATGTTGGCAATGCTTAGCTTTGGCACTTACAGAACTTTGGAGATGTGTTGTACACACCTGACAATCGTCATAACAGCAGGGTCTGGCGATGAGAGAAGTGAGTTAGTCGTGACTTACTGTCAGTATGGCACAGTGGTTAAGAACTTGGGATTCCAATTAACGGCTGGGTGTTTGTTTAAGCTCTTATGCCTCAGGTTTCTCATCTGTGAAATTGGATCCATAATCATATTTACCTCATAAGATAGCTATAAGGATTAAATTAGACAATATATGTAAATTAGGTTAGACATCTGTACACAGTCAGTTCCCAACTTTTAATAGCCATGCTTGTATGTATGATTACTGCTGCAACAATTTACAATCTCCTAAGAGGTACTTAATTGATACACATCTAAGTTAGTATTTTGGCTTTATAGAACCTTCTGGTAGACTATATTAAAATATGTGTGTCGCTAAGAAGTCCCCTAGTGATTCTTTCTTGTTTCCTTACAATCAGTCTAGGTGGAAATGGGCCTATCTCGACCCCAGTGCTATAGATCTCAATCTAGAAGAGTTCATGATGGTGCCATTGAAGTGAACTCATTGGTCATTTAAAAGCTTCTGTCTCCTGATTGTCAGGGGCTTATGTGAAGTGCACAAGGCCCTTCCTTTTATCTTTTCTTTGTAACGGTCTCTTCTTCAAGAAGTCGTCATTTCTATTAAGAAGCCCATTGCTTCCCTGGTAGAGTACTCCTTCTCAACTCCCAAGAAGCCACTTCATTTTCCTATGTAGAGTTTTGCAGCGTTAGACGGTTGCAGATGCCAAATATTTCAAATTTGATTGGATAAATACTGTACTAGCTTAAAATTTTACCTGTCCATAGGAGAGCTGAACCGATGACCCCTTATCTACCAGCAAGCCTGGCACATGGCAACAAATGCTCTCAATTCACCCATTGTCCTCAGCATAATTGCACTTCAGTATTTTGCTTGCCCCCCCGCCCCCCCACACACACTCAGTAGCCATATGAATGTAACCAAGAAATCCAGTTTGAATCTTATGTGTGGCTTTCTTTTAGCCCCTGTGTTTCTGTTGGGTTTGCATGGTCCTAGTGATTGCCTGTTGTGATTAATGTCCTACATGTCTTATGAAAAGTGGTTATCAGTCAGAGCCATGGCAATAGTCAGCGGTATGTGAACTGTCCCAGGTATTGAATTAGGACTAGAAATTTTCAGACTTACTGCAGAACAGATAATGCACAGACAACCCCCACCCACCGATTGCGTGCATTGTTTCGAGGAAAACAAAGCTAGCACTTCTTTTCTCCCTTTCAGTATGGCCTAGTGGTTTTTCGTTTTGGTTTGTTTTTTGTTTGTTTTTCTTCAGTATCTCATTCCTCCCTAGTAGTTTCCCTTCAGGGAATTGGGACAACAGGACTCCTGATTTATATGTGGAAAGCTGCAAGAAATAGACAAGAACCTCTGTTGTGTTTGTCATTGGCATGGCATTTGTTATCTGAACTTTAACATTTACCCATGCAAGCAACTGATAATGGGAAAAGGGGCTTCAAAGCTCTCCACAGTCTAAAACATTTCCATCTATTGCCAAATTATTCCCGTTTATCACAGGTAAGTGGAATCCAGATTATCTTCATTTGAAAAAAAATGCTTCTAATTTAAAGTTAATGTGAAGGGTGGTCCAACATTGAATGTAAGCAACTTCTCAGAGGCAGATGCAGATAAGAAGCTAATGGAGAGTGATTCTATCTTTGGCATGCACATGGGGAATTAAGATAGAATTCAAGGTGACACAAAGGTAACTGTGTTCCCAACCCACGTCTGACACAGAGATCATAATTAGAAAAGTTAAACTGCTTTCTTTTTGATGACAAAGCACAGATGCCCCCACTTGATTTCATACTGAATGGAGGTTCAGCTGCCATTGCTAAAGAAAGGAAGTACTTTCTCTTTTCTCTCTGAAAGTGCTGAAGCATATTGTCTATTAAAATGTTTAAAAGAAAATTCAAAGACAAGCGCTCACAGCAGGGAAAAAGAGTAACTGGGCTGGGACCGAGTGCATCAGATAGCAAGGAAGCAACTCAGCTCTGCCAGGAAGTACAATCCCCAAAATTCACTTAGTGGAAGCTCAACTCACTTACGTCTGTTCCCATATTAGAGTTTAACAGCTGGGATTGCATTGATGTCAAGATTCTCCTAGAGCTGAGGGTTGGGCCAGATCATTTGTAACTTTCTCAAGGAAGCATGGAAGCCACCAGTTCTGTATGTGGAACAGACATGTGTGCAAGAACAGCTCTGTATTCTGTTTTATGTTAAAACTGCATGAAAAATATTTGCTTTATTTATCTAAACAGTCCTTGAAAACGAGGATCTCTTTATAAAGTAGCCAGAAATGGGGAGTGTACGGAACATGAACCTCCTTCCTCGTGCACACTTGTGCCACCTCACTACCTACTTAGTTACTCTGCTTCCCTTGTTCATCACAACATTTTATTTGACCAACATCGACTTCGAAGTTTATATTTAAATCTGGCAAATATTTAGCTCGTATCTATTCTGCACATGCCCCTGAGGAGGAGAGATAAGGTGCCCACAGTCTGTGGAGGAGGCACAAATGCAAACAGATCATCCCAAGGTAGGCTGCTCAGTGTTTTAACATGGGTATCAGTATCACTCAGAAGAGACGTGGGGGATGCAGTGATTTCTTCCAGTGGCAATGACATTAGAGCCATGTCTCTAAGGATGAGGACTATGCAGCCAAGCTTTGCATGTGCAGTTCTCATGGAAACAATGACAACTATGATACTCAACTTCTGCTGTTTACATGAAGGATTGTTCAACAAGGAAGTTTAATTATACAGAATGTTTAGGCATAGTGACTGGATGGTGTCTATTTGAAGGTTTAGATGATAGCCGTGGAAAGGTCTCTGCATGGCTAGGTAAACATTTGGTCTACAAGACTTTTTTTTTTTTTTTTTTTTTTTGTATTTTTCCCCTCTGTGGTGCTCTGCAGCACACACATCACGGAGATGCAGTGCCCAGGAAAGTTTACTTTTCTCACTTCTTTGTTTTCCAGGCACCGTGGTGACCAGGAAGTGGTCCATCTCATAACCAGAAACAAACCAAGTCTTAGACCGGTTGTGTGTTTTGTAGGGGGTTTTGGAGAGCATCAGTGACAAAACAGATAATTGATCTTTAGGATGGTGATGAGGTTTGGATACCTGAACTATTCACAGTGTATTAGGAGGTTGTATTGTAGAAAGACTGAAAGTCGATTTGATTGATTGTTATTTACTGAGCAGCTCAGTGTCACACGCCCTGAGAACTCTGCTTGTTCATAGCAAAGGCTGCACTCCATTGCTCAATGAAGTCCATCGCTTTCTCATAAAAGGATGTGGAACTTGCAGTTCTTACTCTGTCTCCTGCATCGTCATTATATTTTTTTAATCTTTAAAATCTTTCCAAGCAGCATGGCAACATGCTGGGAGGTTTTAGTATATCTTAAAAGAGAATCTCTCATCTCTGCTTATGCCTTTGGCGGTTTCCTATTACTCTTTGTTGACAAATTCCTCCAGAAGAAGTTGACTCTCCTCACCATCTGCAATGTCTTCCCTCCTGTCCCCTCACTTCCACTCCAGCCAGGCTTTCACACTGCCCCCTCTGCAGACACTGTCTTTGTCAAGGTCGTCAGGAATCTCCAAGTGATCCGTTCTTCTTTATTCCCTTTGTCGAGATCTTCATAGACTTGCTGGATCCATCTTTTCTTTCTCCTTGAATATCTTCCCTAATCCAACTGGCAATGTGTCTTCTTTATTTTTCTCCCACCCTGTGTCTGCTTAGATGTCTAATAAAGCCAGTAGAGTCTGAAACTGAAGCCGCACACCTCCTGCTCTGCCAGCCCTGCTCTCTCTTTTCTTTCACAGCTTCCTGAACTCGGGGAGTGGCAACTCCACATTCCAGGTCTCAGAAAGCTGTGCCCCAGTTTGCCATTGGGTCACACAGCACAGGGAAGGCAGACATTCTTGACCACTCCTTTCATGGCTGAGTGCAATTCAGTGTGTCCCATTGAAAAGCATATATATGTTTTTATAATTCTCAGTATTTAAAATTATCTGTCTTTTTTAAAATCTGTCTTTACCTTTTCTCTATAAAAGGCAGCAATCTAAACAAGGCCTTACATTTAAATGAAGAGTTGGCATGTAGAAGAAAGATAGGATCATAGATATAAACTTAAGTTCCAAGGCTTGATTACCAATAGGAATGCTCTCTGAGAAAACTGGTGTAGAATCAGACTTCCTCAGTGGTTAGTTCTTGGCGTGATTCCCTCCTGACTATACAAGCTATGTAGGATACTCCACAGCATGGCTCCAGAGCAATGCAATGCAATAAGCGAGGAATAAACATAGTGTCTAGCCTGTGTCTTGCTTCCAAACTATACCTGATACACCAAATGCTAGTACATATCATTACTTAGCTCACAGGGACCCAGAATGCACCAAGATCTTCTGCATCGACCTCCTTCCTACGATAAACACCAGCCAACCCTACTATGTCTGTGGGGACATTGTCTTCATCCCTGTGATCCACTACTGAAGCATCGTTACCACTTTTTTTTTAAAAATCTTCCTTTTAAAAAACGACTTCCATTGTAGACATGTTTGTCTTCCTCCCTCTACAACCATAGTATGATTAATGTTTCCCACGCTTGCACATTCTTTCTGATCCACACAGTTATTGCTCTGACTCATGTGCTCCTCATATTCACTCTACATATTAACGGTGACCCCTAAAGCAGTCTTCTCGACTTGACTATGACTGTCAGCCCTGCCATACAATCTTTGTGCATGTATATTTTATCCTGTTTCTTTTGTGTAGAGCTTGCTCAGTAGGCCCTCTTCACTTCCATAGCACGAAACCCAACATCCTTTCAACTTCTTATGAATCTTCTAAAGTGGTACTTCCCCTTAACTCCATTCAGTTTGTGTTTAGAAATCCCCAGGATTTTTTCAATGACATCTTTTTTATGGTCTCCTATACCTCTCTGTTTAACACACCATGGTTTCTCCTACAGGGAACATTTCCCCAGGCTTATCAACATAGCCCACTTGCTCCTCTGACTTCACCTTCATTATCTCTGTTACCACTATGCCTGTGGCAGCTCTACGTGCATTGTAAGGATGACTTAGAGCAGTGATTCTCAACCTTCCTTATGCTGCGACCACTTCCTCATGTTGTGGTGACCCCAAACATAAAATAATTCCATTGCTACTTCATATTTGTAAATTTGCTACTGTTAAGCATCTATTGTAAATATTTTTGGAGATAGAGATTTTGCCAAAGGGGTGGAACTCCCAGGTTGAGAACTGATGCCATAAATGAATGTACACCAATAAGAACTTTTTAAAAAATGATATTATTATCTTACTGCAACTGCAGTTTCCTCTTCCAACTCTCCTCTCAGTCCCCCTCGTGGATCTTCTCCTCTGCTCCTCCCTTCACTCTTCCTCTGTTTTCAGAAAAGGGCAGGCCTTCCGTGGATATCAAGTAAGACTCAGCACTTCCCCTTGTACTAAGGCTGGGGCAACTGATGGGGCAAATGCAGAAATTCACTCCCAAATATTAGGCAGACTCAAGGAATCCTGCAGGAGAAGGGGAGAAAAGATTGTAGGAGTATTTTATTCCTTCTGAGGAATAAAGAACACCACAAGGAAACCCACAGAATCATTAACCTGGGCTCACAGGGGCTCACAGAGACTGAACCAATGACTAGGAAACTTACATGGACTGACCTAGGAGGCCCTCTGTATGTATGTTACAATTAAGTAACCCAGTCTTCTTCTGGGACTCCTAAAAGTGGGAGAAGGGTTCGTCTCTGACCCTTTTGTTAGCTTTTAGGACCCTATTCCTCAGTAAGAACATTTAAGCATAACAAATGTTTCAAGAACGTCCTTAAAAATTCATGTTATATAATTTAAATTCAGAAACATATATTTTAAAAAGTCAATATTTTTAATGGATAGTTTATGTTGCAAATATTATTGGTGTCTAAATCTTTTGACTTGGGGTCATTCTACTTTGAGTAATAAACCCATTTAGTAAAATATGATAGCTATTAGTATATATTACCAGAGCCTGATGGGGTAGATTAAAATTGCGCAGTATTATCTGAAAGAGTGGAATGATTATTAGCACACCATGTTGCCTGGTTTTCTGAAGGGCGTATTAAAAGGATGATGGTCTTGTTGGAGGAACAGATAGACCAATAAGCAGTTTTGTGGGTGATTACACCATGAAGTGAGACTGAATCTTTCAATTAACACCAGCGTATTCTTATTGCAACTATGTTAAAGTACCATGAAAATAAAAAGTTCCCTTTGTATATTGGTTTTTATAACATTGTTTTATGAGTTTAATTATAGTTCACTTTATTCTAAGCAGTAAACAAATGTGTATCTGTTCACTTTTTAAAAAAAAACTAAATTTAATATCCAGAATTCATATTCTAGGTTAATACCACCAAATCCAAAAATAACTTTTCACTTTCTATGAACTATTTCTATACTCACAGTAAATCAGGGAGAGTAGACTCAATGGCTGACATTTAATCTACAACAGATGCGCAGTGATGCCTTTGGGTAGAGAGGTAGAGAGAGCTGCTGGGTAAAGCTGACGGAGTGCTAAGTAAGAAGAAGTCATAGATGGAAAATCTAAATCTATTCTGAACAATGGCTGTCTAACCAACCTGTACCTGTAAAATAAGTATTATTCATTTTGTGAGAGCATCAATATTCACTGATTATGCTAATTGGCGCATCATTACTATTACAATAGCAGAAAAATGTAAAAAAATGCTGGTGGTTCATGACATGAGCTTTTTCCTCCTGTAGCACAAACGTTTTACCTTTGACCTCATTTTTAATGACAGCCACGAAACAGCTAGTATCTTGGAGGGAAATTTATCAGCTCAAAGAAAAGAATGGAAAAAGACTAACCGGATGAGATTATGAGGTACTAAAATCATCCATAGTGGCTTCGTAACACATTCTCAGAGTTAGAGAAACTCATGACGTGTTTACCAGAAAGCTTGGATGCCACCCCCAAATCCTTATGGTAAAGAGGGAAAGACAGCCAGCTGCCATTTTGTTCTATACCATTGTTTCATAACTCAAGATTTCCTAAATAAGAGATCAGTGAATCACAATAATGCTTACAGTACAATTCTCTCCATTGCTTATATTCATATCTCACTGTTCCCATTTCTACATATACACCCACACGTGTACACACACACACTTTCAAATGAATAACTATTTTGATCATTTCCTATTTGGCTGTTTCTCTTTGAACAATCATTATGAAATATACATGCTCGTGGTATCAACCACTATGAATTCCATTCAAGGGCCAAGTGTGAATAAATTTATAATTCCTATGTCTTATTTAAAGAAAATTATGATTACTTGGTATTGCTCTAAAAAGATAGAACCTAGTATTCCCCTGGAAAGTGAGCTATTTTACAAATAGGTCCAATATGACACTGCATGGGATTTTGTCTCGAGAGTTAAGTGTCAGATGGTGTGTACCTATTTGTAGGATCTCAGTTTTTAGATTAGGAATTGCCAAATGGAAAGAAATGTGCTGTTTACGGGAAGCCTTTAAGGGTCATTCATCCCCTATTTATTCCACTCTCTAGTATCTAGAATCTTTTGAATAGATATTTTGAAAGCAAATCTTTTAACTATACATGAGGTCAAAAGATACTGAAATATAAACATCGTTGATTTACTAAAATATGCCAGAGATAGTGAAGGTTAGGGGTTTTCCTTCCAATCTCCCACGTTCTCCCTAACATCAGTTCAGCATTTAGCATAGTGCACACCTCCTACTGGATAAAAGGCTTCACATATTCTGTTGTAGATTAAAGTGATTTTGTTGAAATAACAGTTAACAAGGGTGTTACTGTTATGATCATGAGCTCTGTTTTTTTGGGGGAACTTATCAGTTTAGTAATCCTCTTAATGCATTTATCTCATCAATAAAATGAAGGTCCTTATTTCTTATTTGTTCCCTCAACTCCTTTCCAGCCTTACCATGCAATAATATCTGATTTTTGATTTGCTGCATTCTTCTTCTGTTTTCCCCTAATGTGGAATATTGTATTACCAAATCAGCCTCCAATTCCAGACACGTTATTTTCTCTTTCCCACATCCATTCACAGTGTACATGCTGTTTGTTTGTTTTCATTACCTGAATGTAGGTGTGTTTAGCTTCTCCACTTCCTCTTTGAAGTGGTGGGGAAATGTACATACAGCAGAGGATTTTTCAAGACTCAGAACTCCCATGCTGTCCTGTTTATACAAAGCCAGAGACACTGGAATGCTAGTCTTGAAAATAAGAGTGTGGGCCTCCTAGTAACAGAATCAAAAGCAAGACTTTAAAATACAGTAAGTGAATCAATAGATACATAAATGTATACTTATAGAGAAGTTGGTAAACATGGTGTCTCGTAATCTTGCTTATGCACATCAAAATAGATAAAAATATTGTGCAATAGTTATATCACCAAATGCAATATATGGGTTTGCTGCAATCACATCAATATCCCAATGTCATTCTTCACAGAAATAGGAAAAAACAAAGCAAAGCAAAAAATGTAAAATGGAAACAACAAGAGCAGCAAGTTTAACATAATTTGGAAGCACAAAAGGCCTTGGATAGACAAAGCAATTCTGAGCCAAGAAAATAACGTTGTAGATATTATACCCAATTTCAACTAACATTACAAAGTCACAGTGACTAAAATTGCATATAGATCAATGGGATAGAACAGGTCATATAAATATAAACCTACACAATCATCTGATGTTTGACAAAGCAGCAAAACACACCACACATTGGGGGGATAAAACAACACCCCTTTTAACAAATGGTGCTGGAAAAGCTGGATATTCATATGCAGAAAAGTATCAATAAACCCTTACCTCTTACCCTGCAAAAGCATCAACGCCAAATGGATCAAAGACATTAATAATAGCCCTGAAAATTTTAGAGAAAGAATAGGGAATAGACTTCAAGATATGTCATAGATAGTGTTCTTACTATTCAGGAAACAAGGCCATTAATTAATGAACATATCAGGTGAAGAGACAACATTCAGAATCAGAGACATCCCCTTCATAGGCATAGGATGGACAACTAGTATATACAAAGAAGTTTAAAAGCTAAGGATATAACCCACCCAGTGAATGGGATAATGAAATGGACAATTCTCAAAAGAGGAAATACAAAGGCCCAATAAATATGAAAATACATTCAGACACACTAACCATCTGATAAATGCAAATCAAGACAACAACATTAGAATTCAGTTTTTCTCTAGGTAGAATGTCAGTCATTAAAAATCAAAAAGGAACGGATGCTGACATGAATTGGACAAAAGGGTACATTCTTCTTGAAATGTTAACTAATCAAAAAATCTGTGGAAATTCTTAAAAGTAATTTAAAAATAACATCAAATATAGACCTACCATATGATTGACTTATACCATTCATAGAGGTTTACCAGATGTCTACTCAGTATTCCAAAGAGACACATGTACTCTTTGCATCCACCATGTTTCCTATAACACCGTTTAGCAGTGCTTAACTTCTACATCTAAACTAGCTATACAGATGAATATATATGGAAAATATACATATACATATATGGAATATTTTCAGTAATAAAGAAGAATGACTTAACATCATATGTGAGAAAAATCATGGATGAAACTGGAGAGAGCTGGCCATTTTAAATAGTTTTAGCCAGGCTTAGGAAAAAAGATACCATTTTTTTCATTTTTGGATTCCTATATTTTATGTAGTTATATAAAGTCATGTGAGCATATGTTAAATGAAATTTTCTAGGTGAACAAAGGTGATTTATGTGGAGACAGGTGAGAAAAGGGTACCTAAGGTAGATGCAGTGAAGAGCTGAATATACTGAAAATACAATATATACCTGTAAGAAAAAGTATTAGATGAAAAAAGAAAAGACAAAAAGACACCTGAGCACTTTCATTTTATCTTATAAAGCCAAAGCACTGGGATAATGATACATGATACATATCCCCACGGTCAGCCATTCATTCACCCTAAACACTGGGATAATGATACATGATACATTTTCCCCCACGGTCAGCCATTCATTCTCCTTAAAGAACTATTATAATTACCCTCAGATCACATGGTTAGACTAAGAAGATCAAAGCAAGGTTACTTGCAGATGGAAGAGTTTATTTGGGCTTACTGTTCCAGAGCAAGAAGAGTCTGTCACCATCATTGTGGGGAAGCATGGCAGCAGGCAAACATGGCAAATTGGAGCAGAAAACTGATAGCTCATATCCCCAAATGGAGTGCAGGAAGCAGGCAGAACAAACAAGGAATTGTAGGAGGCATTGAAGCCTTGAAGCCACCAAGGTCTTCCTCCATCAAGATCATACATCCTAAGTAAGCCTCCTCAAACAGGGCTACCAACTGGAAATCAAGAGTTTAAATTCCAGAGCCTATGGAGGATATCACATTCCACAAGACCTCGGTCTTGGCTCTCCTGCTTGAACACATAGGCATCATTGGGAATCCCGAGAAGTCTATTTCTGGCATCTTTACCATGGTGATACAGATGTAGGAATCATAGTATAGAATTTAGGAATGAGGACTTTCAATAATTATCTCCCTATTCCACCTACAAAGTACAGTGATAATTTTTAAGGAGAAAGTCTAAAGTGAAGTAGA